>CAUYLG010000811.1:0-108510 GCA_963573385.1 Cacajao melanocephalus
TTTACATTTCTCTTGACTACAAATGGCATCATATACAGTCCGTAAGTGTTTGTATGCACAAGTTTGGATGAGTTTTAACTTTTTATAATAAATTCGTATATTTTATGGTGGTAAATTATAAAACAGACTAGTATCTACATATATTTTCTGAATTCATGACCTACCTTACAATTTCTTAATGTTTTCAATATTTCTAGGCTGTGTGGTTTGTTGAGTTTTTTCAAATGGTTGCAAATCTCAAAAAACATTTCCAATATATTTGTTGGAAAAAATCTGCAAATAAACGGACCTACGATTTCGTTAATTCATTCATTTCTCCCCACCAAACTTTTCCAAATCCATCCATTTGACTCACCGATCCCTTGGTACTTGGACCACTGTGTAATGAGGTTGAGTTGCTGGCTGGTGAGAGAGTAGGCTCGTGGTGAATGTGTCCCATGAATAAGGACCTTAAAGTGATGCTTTTGGAAACTTTGCTATTTCAAAGATACTGATTGAGAGTTTTACTCTTAATGACCCATGTTGCAACAAGAAACTTTTGCCTGTAGAGTTCTAAATTTAATTTAATTTTATTTTTTGAGAGGGAGTCTCGCGCTGTTGCCCAGGCTGGAGTGCAGTGGCACAATCTGAGCTCACTGCAACTTCCACCTCCTGGGTTCAAGCGATTCTCCTGCTTTAGCCTCTAGAGTAGTTGGGGTTACAGGTGCGCCCCATCATGCCTGGTTAATTTTTATATTTTTAGTAGAGACAAGGTTTCACTGTGTTGGCTAGGCTGGTCTCGAATTCCTGACCTCAGGTGATCTGCCCGCCTCGGCCTCTTAAAGTGCTGGGACTACAGGTGTGGGCCATGGCACCCGGCCGCCTATACAGTTTTTTTGCTCACTATTTCCATTAAAAAGGATATTTTACTGTAGGGGAAAAAAGGTGATTACAAACCCTCTCCAGTGCATTCTCCTTTTATACAGCCCAGGGTGCCTGGTGCTCTTTCAAGCACATGTGGCTTCTCATGTTTGTGACCAAAGTCTGTGGAGGGTAGACTGGTGCAAGGTCAGGGCTCCATCTCTTAGTGTTTATGTAGATTGGTTTTCCCATCCCATAAAACTATAAATACCAAGTGCTTTTTTTTTTTTTTTTGCTTTTAACCATTACCATTTATTGTTTTAACATTAGACTTAATCGACTGCATGCTTTAGAATTTAATATTTGAATGTCTTTATTATGCACATGAAAATATAGTACAGTCTTTACTCTCACCACACCACCTTTTATGGCAACCCTCTTATTTCATCTACAAAACATCGCTGCAATCATCAGATGATTTTTACATTATAATTATCTAGTAAATATTATTTGTGTACACAAATACTGAATTCTAAAGAGACAATCACGTTTACAATTCCGGGTCCAGAATTTTTTATGATTTATATTCCATCATCAAGGAAGGATTTTTAAAATGCCGACTCACCTGTATGTTGGATATTTTTTAAAAAATGGCTCCAGGTGAAGCAGCTCATGCCTATAATCCCAGAGGCTTTGGGAGGCCAAGGCAGGAGGATCACTTGAGACCAGGAGTTTGAAACCAGCCTAGGCAACAGAGTAAGATCTTGTCTCTACAAAAAAAAAAAAAAAAAAAAAAGAAAGAAAAAGAAAAAAAAAAAAACACCAGACCCTGGACTCTCGGTGCTGTGCAGCAACTCAGTAGTTAGTTCCAGCTACTCAGGAGGCGGAGACGGGAGAATTGCTTGAGCCTAGGAGTTTGATGCTGTGGTGATGGAGTTTGATGAATTGCTTGAGCCTAGGACTTTGATGATGCTATGATTGTACCACTGCACCCTGGCCTGGATGACAGAGAGAGACCCTGTTTCTAAAAAATAAAACCAAAAAATAACCTTAAAAATATGAACTCTAGTTGACTGAATTAATGAGTCACTTAGAATATTTTAAAGAATTTCCATAGAGATTTGCAGCAACAGTTAAAGAGATGCCTTTTAAATAAGGATGCAGAGCAGGGCAGTTGATAGCAGAGATGAGGGAGGGAAAGTGGACACAACTCACAGTGTTTCCCAACTCTGGCTGTGCACAGAGCCATCTAGATGGGGGTGGTAAAGGTAATAAACACAGCAGGCCCCCCTGCCCTGCTTCTGATTTCATTAGTTTGGGTGGAGCCCTGCGTGGATTTTATTAAATCTCCTCAGCTGACTTAAAGCAGTTATAGTTGAGACCCAATGATGAGAGAGCATCAAGAGCCTGGAATCTGGGGGCCACTGCAGGCAAGCACCTCTTGTGATCAGGCATCAGTTTGCCCAGCTTTGGGCAGCTGGTCCTGGTGTTGGGTAGCATTAGCAGATCCAGGCCTGTACCTGGTAGGTGTGGGAAGACTATGGATGGCTACCCTCAAGTTCACCATCTTGAAGGACTTAGAAGCAAGTCAGCCTCTCCAGATCTTGGATCTGATGACTTAGTTACATCTTCCAGTGTCACGTGGGCCTCCTGTACAGAACTTCCCAGCAGACCTGGGATGTGGGAGCCCTTGGACTCGGGTGCCAATGGATTTCCAGTACTCTCTATATTTCCAGTACTCTATATATTCAGAAATGTTATGGACTGAATATATCCTCACCTCCAATTCATATGTTGAAATTTTAATTCTCAGTATGATGGGTATGAGGAGGTGGAGTCTTGGGGAGGTATTTAGGTCATGAGGATAAAGCTCTCTTGAATGAGATTAATGTCCTCATAAAAAGGACCCCATAAAGCTCTCTTGCTCTCTTTCCACCATGTGAGGATGCAATAAGAAGGCAGCAGTCTGCAACCCAGAGAGGGCCTCTGCCAGAACTCAACCATGCTGGCACCCTGATCTCAGACTTCCAGCCTCCAGAGCTGGGATAAATACATTTCTGTTGTTTATAAGCCGCACGGTCTATGTTACTTTGTTGTAGAAGCCTGACCTAAAGCAGGAAGCATTTCCTAAACACACTTGATCAGAAGAATTTCCTGGGGTGCTTGTTAAATATGAATATTCCTAGACTCTTCCCCTGGAGATTCGGATTCATGAGTTCTGGGATGGGGAACTGTAGTCAGTGTATTAACAAGTGCTTTGGGTCAGTCTTACAGTCAAGCAAGTTTAGGAAATTTAGACTGCATCGAACTTAGTTGAGGAGGTTACAAGAGGTACAGATTTCCAAAGGCCACCTAGAATCAGATGCGGTTGGCCTCGCTTGAGGCCAAGGAATCTTCATACTCAACAATTCCCCTGTATCTTCAGGTAGATCCAATGTGGGCGGTTCTCAGGTTCAGCTTTAGCCATGTGGCCTTGAAGAGAACTGCTATTTCTTAAGGGCCTGCTAACAGTCTGATCCGATCCAAGATGTCCTAAACCTCTGAGTGCACTTGCTGTCTGTCTGCATCTTCTGTCTTCCCAAGCATGTCCAGGGCTCGTGCCACTCTTTAACGCCCAGCTGGGGTTGGGGACTCTGATAACCACGTTTGCAGCTTCCCCTATCTTCCTGTCTTTACACATGGTCAAAGTCCCTGCAGTGCTTGTGACCAAACCTGCCAACATCATGTATCTCTGCCTTCCAGACAGATGAGGCAAAAAGAAAATTATGTGTGTATATAGATCTAGTTTGGAAAATGATAGCAGTTAGATTCTCTAGAAGTAAGCTCTGCTTCCTGCTAACAGTAAATCCAATGATTAAACTCACCACATGGATTCATATTTTTTAAGTTATTTGTTTTTAGAGCTGGGCTCTTGCTGTATTGCCCAGGCTGATGTTGAACTCTGGCCTCAAGTGATCCTTCCCTCTCATCCTTCCAAGTACCTGGGACTATAGGCCTGAGTTACCCCACTTAGCTGAATCCGTTTTTAAAGGACAGTGGTAATATAATGCCTTCAAGACTGGTTTTCCAAAAGGTGCAGAAACACATACAATGGGTTTTGTACATCAACCCTTGATAAAGGGTGGTAGTATAATAGTGCAGTACAATAAATCGTACAGTCAACATACATGAGACCACACATACCATCTAACCCAATTCTAAATGGGCTTAAAGGAATTTATTGGCTCAAGAAATTGAAAAGCTCAACATTCTGGGAAGCCTCAGGGTGGTTTGATCAGCTCCCCAGCTCTGTTTGTTTGAGATTATTTTTGCTTTGGTTTCTTCTGGTGGTTGGCTTCATCCTCAGTTTGGATTCTCTCAGAGCAGGAAGTAGCACCAGCCACTCCAGGCTTTTTATGTGCAATCCATGACTTCCCAGAGGCAGAGAGACCTGTTTTCCCACAACCACCAAACAAAATCCTGGGTATCCCTAGGATTAACATAGCGTGGGTTACACGCTCCTTCCTGAACCAGTAATTAAACTGACCAGCACTGGACTGTCAGGATCCACCCTGGAGATAGAACATCAAGATACCTAATCTCTACGATTGAAAGTGATGGAGTAGGAGGAAGGTTTTAAGAAAAAATTGATACGGTCCATTACAAAAGCAATATATTTTATTCTACGATGTAAATAAGACATTCTATTCTGGATGTATTACTTTCTAGTTTACTACTTTGATACAGGATGAGGAGGGACATCTTTAAGTGGGAGGTGAAAATTATATCCCTAAACAGCTGAACTAACAGTAGACCAGAGCCTAACATTTTATGCCACTTAGCATGTCTGCTCAGTTAATTCCAACAGAATGACTGACTGAACCAATTGTGTATAGAGCTTGCCTTCGTGACTCTTTTGGGCCTCATAATAATTGCTATCACCTATTAATATTATGCTGGTTATTCTCCACAATTTATCCTATTGACCTTTGACAAAGTAGATACATTGACTGAGGAGGTACCTGTGTCTCAGAGGAGTTAATAACCTGCCCACGGTGACGCAGCTAGGGAAAGGCTGAGCAAGCCTGGACTAGGACCCAGGTGCTCCTGCTTCCAAGAAAAAGATGCCCATGCTCTTCCCTCTCTGTGTGGGTGCTGCTTCATAGGGAGCTGTGAAACAGTATTCGGGAAGAATATTAATCCTGTGGGCCACCTAATCTCTTATTTCTTTGTCTTGGAAGCAGAAATGAGAAAACCCACCAGTGTCTTAGAGATTCAACAAATGATGAGTGATATTTAAACATCTACAATTAAGAAATGTTTGTATAGCAATAGTAAAAATATTAAAATGTTGAGCAGCAGCAAGCTTAACAGCTAAAGTCTCGGAGACCAGGGAGGGTATCTCTAGAGCTATGGAAGGCACTGTTGATGGGCTGTTTCTCCATATCATCTTCAGAGGACATAGATATGGGGGCATCACCAACTGATGGGGTATGAATACAATTTTATGTAATTTGTTTTTAAAATATGGGAGTGGGGAACACTAGCTAAAGAAATGGTCAAGAAATAATAGCAGCTAATAGGTTTAGATAATTAGCAAAAGCAAGGGTGCTAGTCATACACTAACAAGTTTGATGTGAAACCCTAGGGTTGGGCATCCCTTCTGAGAACCCCACTGAACTGCACCCTTTTTCAAGATAGAAAAGTCTTGCCAGCTGAGTGGTCGTAAATTCTCTTCCAAGGGAATCTGTGCTCACTCCTTACCCCTCATCTTTACGTTTCCTAGATAGTGGTGTAGAAAGTGTGATGAGGCAATTTAACCTAATGGATTTACAACTGCTAATACTAACAGCTTTCAGTAGAGTGATTGGTGGGTGGGGGAAAGCCTCATTCTCATCATCTTTTAAATGTGGTATCTGCTTTGTGATAACCTGAGAGTTAAAAAAAAGGCCTGCTTTATTTGTTTATTGAAGGCTTTCCTTGTCCAAAGCTTCTCTACTCAATGAATATAATAATTTTGGGGAAGTGGGAGGGAAGTTATTCTGTCCTTTCAGGTTTCCAGAATACCTGCCATAGTTAAAGAAGAATGAGAGGAAGGGCCTCAGAACATCTGGGCACCTTCTAGAGAGGAGAACCAAATTGCAAATGGGCTGAGTGACTTCTAATTACCACTGTGCTAGAGAGAAGAGGCGCTTTCCGTCTTCTTCAGTAAGTTATCTACTCTGTGCAATATTTTCCCAGCAACAACAAGACTGATAAAGTAAATTAGTTAAAATGTTGTCATTAGGCTGAGACGTGGGACAGCCAGGAAGGTGGGGATAGGGCAGAGTGCAGAGGTAACATGCTTTCAATGAGCTGATCAAAAAGAGCCCGGGTTTCAGAACGTCGAATCCTAGGAGCTGGATTGGCTGAGCATGGAGGGGTTGTATCTGTGGGTCTGGTGCAAATGTGAAGACACAGCATCAGCACACTTAGATGAGTTCATGTCATATGTCTGTTGTTTAATTTTTCTGAAGTAAAAGTCTTGCACTTAAACATGAAGACAGTAGGGGCCAAATTAGCTGGAACTTGTAGGTCTTTGAAGGATAATGCTAAGAACTTGGCATTATTTGAAAATGCTTGCAAAGGCCCTAGGGCTTTCTTAAAGACATTAAAAAACCCCCTAAAACAAAAACAAAGGGCAACTTTAACATATATGTATATGTTAATTGTTAATTTGGCCTGTGATACAGATATTGTAAAGCTTCAAAAGGACAATCAAAAGCTAAGTCCCTTGGGTCTTTCACTTTCCCTAGAAAAAAAAGTGAGACAAAGTCTTCAGTTTAGGGCTGGGAGTATTCACCCCACCCTTCAGATTAAGCTGGAGTCAGCTAGAAAGGGAAGGTGTGACTCAGTGATTTGGTGACTCAAAGAGAAGTTGCTGAGGGGAGGTGAGGTCTCTGTCCACGCCCTGCTCGTCACTGGCCACTCCTCAGCCACGGCCTCTTGTCCACTCAGACAGGCTCTCAGGCTGTGCTTAGTGTCCATGCCAAAGCATGGCTTGTGACATTTTTTTTTCTTCTGACATTTGATTTTGTCCCCTGTGAAAGGGATATGTATGATTTTGAATTAGTTTCACTCTTCCCAGTTGCCTTTTTGAAGTGGAAAGCATGGAAAGTACAGACAGTCTGGTGCTATTAACTTGAACTCACAACTTAAGCTTAAAAAGATTTGGCTTAATTCATGGCTTATGAGCTGTGTGACCTCAGGCAAGCCACTCAACTTCTCTGTGTCACAGGTTCCTGTGTATAAAATTAGAGAATTGCACCAGATGGATTCTGAGTTCCCCTCTAGCTCTAAAGATCCTGACCCAAACCCAACAGGAGACATATTTTATTTATTTATTTTGAGACCGAGTTTTGCTCTTGTTGCCCAGGCTGGAGTGAAATGGCATGATCTCGGCTCACTGCAACCTCTGGCTCCTGGGTTCAAATGAGTCTCCTGCCTCAGCATCCCAAGTAGCTGGGACTAGAGACACATGCCACCATGCCCAGCTAATTTTGCACTTTTGGTAGAGATGGGGTTATGCCACATTGTCCAGGCTGGTCTCGCACTCGAGACCTCAGGTGATCTGCCTGCCTCAGCCTCCCAAAGTGCTGGGATATAGGCATGAGTCACCTCGCCCAGCCCCCAGCAGGAGATAGATTTTAGACCGGTGGAGTCCTGCCCATTCATGTCTTAATGGAAGACCCAGTGTTGCATCCTTAAGAGTAACAAACAGCACCTGTACAGGAGACAAAGACTGGGGAAGGAAGGGGTTCTATTCTTCACTCTTGAAGAACATGAGGAACTTGATAGAAAAGATGAATTTTATACATTTTAATTTTTCTGAATTCCCAGTAACACTACGCTTTTGGCTAATATTTGTACCTTCACTTTTTTTTCCCACAGAATCAATAACCTTAACCTTCTCCCTCTATCAATCCCACATACAAATCCGCTCTTAAAGGCTTACACATGGAGTGCTTTCTAATCTCATTTCCTATATACAAAGTCTCGTTTTTCAAATACACACTCCCAAATCCCTTTGGTTCTTCTCTGGCCTCTTGACCAACATTGTAATGGTTGGAAACCACAGACAAGCCTATCTTCTCTCTTCCATTCCTGTGATCAGCCTCCCCAACTACTCACTCGGTGATTAAAAGTGAGTTAGTTAAAATCTGGATCTAAGAGTCAGCTAACATTGCTTGGACATGTATGCATGTCTAATTACACACTTTTTGCTTTATATTTGGCCTTGATTGACTGACACTTGAATCATTTTGCTTCCCAGGGATCCTTGTCTTCCCTGCCCAAGTAGAGAACGCAACCACATTTATATGAGCTTTAGATGCCTTTACATAAACTTGGGTTTCTATATGGGATGCAGTATTTGGAGAAATTAAAGGCCATCTCAGTTTTTTTCTTTCTTTCTTTCTTTTTTTTTTTTTAATGTAAATTGCCTGTATAGCCTTGAAAACAATTTCAGATACTGTACAGTCTCACCAAGTCCTTACCAGTATTTGTCAATGTGAAAGACGGTTCTCCAGGAGCATTTGTTCTGAATGACTGGGATTTCTGAAAGCAGATGCTATTGTAAAAATGTGGCTCAGGATAGCTCTCCTTATTTATCAATGCTTTCATGCAAAACAAACAATTCGGCTAAAGACAGCATGCTTTGGGCTTCCAATTAGATCACAGAAGTATAATGATCACAGGCTTTTATGCGTCTGCATGATGTGAACCAGCACAGTTCTTTCCTCTGACCCTTCATTTTTAACGTAAGCCTGTTTAGAGAGGCATACTATTTCTTGCCACTGTTTTTGCTCAATATACTGTTCTCTGGTTTGCATTATTTAATAAGTAGGAGGTTTACAGATCAAATAAAAATTAAAAACAAAATAACCCACCAACCTTTGACGATTCTGCTCTGCATCGCTGATGACAAGGAATGCTTGTTTCCAACCAGGCTGCAGGGATGGGTAGTGTGGAGGAATTTTTTGGATGGTATAAACTCAGCCCACCAGCTTCCCTTTTCAGGATTCAGACCACTTCACAGTCTAGCAAGCTCTTCTTTAATAATGGAAGTGTGAGACTCCCAGGTCGGATTTAAGCATTTAAAAAATATAATGGTTTGCATACTGTGCAGTGATTTGTAAAATGTGAATGCCTACAAAAGCCGTGGTTACCCAGCATAACATTATCTTATTTTTAGTTACACAACCAGTAAAACAGCTGGAGGTCTAAAATCATGGCCTAGCACTAAATGCATTACTACATTTTATCCATGCAGTAGGGGCCTGTCCTTTCCGTTAGACGATAGGAGAAAGTGGAGTGATTACTGGCAAATTAACACTTCCAATTTTCATAGGGAAGCAAGGCTTACATAAAAGCATCAGAATTAGAATCTATGCCAGTTAGATATTGTACCGCATAAATGTGCGCCAAGATCACGCTAATATCCTACTGCATTTTATAATCAAATGAACCTTTATTCATTAGTCAAGAGGTAATATCTTCTCGAGTTGACTAAAGAAGTAACCAGCAAAATATTTTACTTTATAGCTTCTTAACATAGTTAATAGAATCATATTGGCAATAATAACAAGTTATAATTGGCACTTAGCCCGCTTGTTTTTGTTTTCTCTGTAAAAGCATAAAGTGCTGTATAACACCCCATTCCCTTTATCTGTAAAACCAATCTTTTCAGCTTGGTCAGTAATTCTCATATAGCAGATCCAGAAAACATGAAAATATGCAATTGCTGATATTGACTTATATGACTACGAAGATGGCAATTTCCTCTAATCTGATTTAGTGGGTTTCCCCAGAAAACATACACACAAAAACACAAACAGGCACATCTTTGTAGCTGACACACTTATGAGTTATAAGAATTGTGAATTTTGAAATCAAATATTCCTGATTTTTTCCCACTGATATTTCCTGTGTGGTTGTGTCTGGAAGTTGCACGCTCCATCTGCCACGCTCTTAAGCCAGACGATCATACAATGAAGACAAACAAAACATGTTTTTATTTGTTATATAAAAATGAGAATGAAAGCATCTGTGCTGTACTTATTGATCTGAATCAAAAACATACTGAAACAACCTCTTGACGAGACCTATGGACTCTTCTCCATGCCTGCAAACAGATTCTCCCATCCAATACCTCTTAGAAGGAAATGATGAAGTTGCTAGTGCCTCTGCTTCCATTCAGCCATTTGCCGAACGCCACTCTTAGCCCTGTCATCACACAGGGTGGCTTCACCTCCGGAATCCTAAATTCAATTACCTTGTTTGACCACAACTTTTTATTATGACAACTCAGCCACTTACCTTCTTGTGTGTCTCATCTTCTTTGAGACATTCAGTGCCTCGTCTACGCGGCTTCCATTTTTCCAGTTGTTTTTAGTACTGTAAACAATATCATTTAAAAATTGTTTATACTTATTTGTTGCTCATGCATAGAAATGCAATGAGCTTTTTTAGTTGTTTTGTTTTCAGTAATATTGCTGTGCACAAATGCCTAAAATTTACTGTAGGTTCTTTGGGATTTAGAATGAAGAACATTAGTGATATATATATATATATATATATATATGTAGTTTTTTTTTTTTTTTTTTTTGAGATGGAGTCTTGCTCTGTCACCAGGACGGAGTGCAGTGGCACAATCTTGGCTCACTGCAAACTCTGCTTCCTGGATTTAATCGATTCTTCCACCTCAGCCTCCCGAGTAGCTGGACCACAGGTGCGTGACACCACACCCAGCTAATTTTTGTATTTTTAGTAGAGAGGGTGTTTCACCATGTTGGCCAGGACGGTCTCAATCTCTTGACCTCGTGATCCGCCTGCCTTGGCCTCCCAAAGTGCTGGGATTACAAGCCTGAGCCACTGCACCCTGCCGATATTTTTTCTAATCATACTTTTTTTTGAAGGTTTTCTTGTTTTACTCTCCTACCATACTGGGTAGGCCTCACAGTTGTGAATAAGATAGTCATGTGTGTGTTTTTTTTTTCTAATTTTAAAGCCAGTGCAAGCTGGGCACAGTGGTGCACATGTAGAATCCTAGCAATTTGGGAGACTGAGGCAGGAGGATCACTTGAGCCCAGGAGGTCAAGACCAATCTCAGCGGCATAGTGAGACCTTGTCTCTACAAAAAATAACAAAATTAGCTGAGCGTGGTGGCATGTGCCTGTAGCCCTGGTTTCTCTGGAGGCTGAGGCACAAGGAAGCCTTGAGCCCAGGAGTTAGAGGTTACAGTGAGCTATGATTGTGCCACTGTTAAGTATGGTATTTGCATTAGTTTGTTTAAATTCTCATTATGAGGTTAAGATGTTCCTGTCCATTTTTAGTTTGCAAAATGTGTTTTTTTAAATGCTCTATTCCCCTTGCACATATTAAGATAATCAAATGGTTTTCTCTTTTAACCAAAGTGGTGAATTAATCAATTTTCTAACAATACATCAACCTTGCATTCCACAACTAAACCCAATGTGGTCTGTATGTATTAACTTTTAAAAACATATCTGTTTTCTTAATATCTTGTTTAGGTATTACATCTATGTTAATAGGTGAAATTTGCTTGTAATATCCCTTTCTTATGTAGTTCCTGTATACAGTATCTTACATACGGTATCAAACATCATAAGAGTGTGACTCTCCAGATGAAAGTTCATGGTCATTAAAGAGCACAAAATGCTCTAAAGGCAGCAGTATCAATGAATATTCTAGGTGGCTATTAGTTTCCATCCAATATTTTCAGGGCTATCCCCACTTCTAGTTTTACCCTATCTTAAACAAAGCCTCTTTATTCCTTCTCATCTTCCAGACCTTTTATCTGCGGAATTCTCTCACTATTGATCAAGTCCTCAAGGTCATTGTGGAGGTATCCATTCAGCACGATGTTTTAAGCCCTGGAAAGGTATCCTTTGTTCCTCTTGACTATATCATGATCTCAGTTGCTTTTCATTTCTTCTGTGTTTTACATACAAACTTTCTGTTTCTTTCTTTCTCCCTCCCTCCCTCCCTCTCTTCCTTCCTTCCTTCCTTCCTTTCTTTTTTACAGGGTCTTCCTCTATCACCCTGACTGGAGTATAGTGGCATGATCATAGCTTAGAATTCTTTTTTATTTTATTTATTTATTATTTTGAGACGGAGTTTTACTCTTGTTGCCCAGGCTGGAGTGCAATGACGTGATCTTGGCTCACCAGAACCTCCACCTCTGGGGTTCAAGCAATTCTCCTGCCTCAGCCTCCCAAGTAGCTGGGATTACAGGCATGCACCACCATGCCCGGCTAATTTTGTATTTTTAGTAGAGATGGAGCTTCTCCATGTTTGTCAGGCTGGTCTTGAACTCCCAACCTCAGGTGATCTGCCTGCCTTCGTCTCCCAAAGTGCTGGGATTACAAGTGTGAGCCACCATACCTGGCAGCTTAGAATTCTTAGAATTCTTTTTTATCTATGTTCATTCCTTTGATAAGCTTGTCTAAATGCATAAGTCCAAATCCATTAATGCAAAGATTATTCTCCATCCACATCTTCAAGTCAGAGCTATGTTGAGCTCCTTACTTGACTTTTCCACTTGGATGTCGAATAGCTCACACAGTATCTGAGCTTTGCCTCCTGCCTCAAATTGATTTCTTCTTCAGTTTTTCTCCTTTTAGCTAACAGCGACTGCATCCTTCTAGTTCTTCCAATTTAGAATCAGCTTGGACTCCTTTCTTCCCCGCCACTCTGCATTTAATCCATAAATAAGTCTCACTAGTTTTATCTTCATACTAAGTCCAGAATCTGACCATTCTTTTCCCCTCCATCGCAACCAGTCTTATCCATGCTAGTATCATTTCTCACTTGAATTACTGCAGCTATCCTAAATACTCGCCTGTCATCAGCCCTTTTAGTTTATTCCCACTCCAGTGGCCCTGGTGGTGCTATTAGGATGTCATTCAGTTAACGCCTACAGCCCTCCAGAGTAAAAACCAAAGTCTTTGTAATGGTCTTACGGTCCTACAATCCGGTTCCCACCACATTCTGACCTCACTTCCTTTTACTGCCTCCCCCATATTCTTGGTGCTCCACTGGTCTTCTTGCCCTTCCTTGCAGACACAAGGCATGCATCCCCTTCAAGGCCTTTGCACTTAATATCTGCTCCACCAGGAGCGCTTTCCCAGATCTCTGCAGAGCTCATTGCCTCATCTCCTTCGGGTGTTTGCTTAGATGTCACCATCTTTGTGAGCTCTGATCAGACCACTGCATTTAAGATTATTATGCCTCCCTCCACATTCCCTATCCCCTTCCCTATTTTATCGCTCTCCATGGTGCTTCTCTCCTAACACATTCATTTTCTTTCGTAATTGTGCTCTCATTAGTGTCCTCAGGTAGAACAATTTTCTCTCTCTTGTTCACTGATGGATTTTCAGAACCTAAAACAGTGTTTGGCACATACCAAGCATTCAACACATAGCTATTGAGTGGATGAATGAATAAGTGGAATAATGAGCCTGACGATAAGAATGGACAAATTGAGAACATGGAACGGAAAATGATCATTAATGGGCTCAACTATTGCTTTCTTTTCATGGAAGAAGGGGAAGAATGAAAAAGAAGAAAATCATGGGTGATTTTGAAAAAGCCCTAAAAACATGAAGCTGTTTATTAAAAAAAATTATCAGGTGCTCACTATTGATCAAGTTGATCACTGTGGAGGTATCCATTCATCATGATGCTTTAAACCCTGGAAAGACATCCTTTGTTCCTCCCGATTGTATCACGATCTTATTTTTCATTTCTTCTATGTTTTACATACAAACTTTCTATTTCTTTCTTTTTTCTTTTCTTTTTTTTGAGACAGGGTCTTGCTCTAATCACCCAAGCTGGAGGGTAGTGGTATGATCATAGCTCACTGCAGCCTTTAATTCCTAAACTCAAATGATCCTCCCACCTCAGACTCCTAAAGTGTTGAAATTACAGGCATGAGCCACTCTGCCTGGCTCAAATGTTCTCTGTTTACTTTGTTTTCATTTGTGGTGCTCAGATCAGAATCATTTCATATTAACAAAGATCTGATCATTACGAGAAAAATGTAATTACTGTGAGATGTCCATATGCTTAACTTCACTTTTAGCAAGTCTTTCTTAAGCAACCCTGAGTGACTACCAGTGATGATCTACCCTGGCTTGTTAGGATATTCAGATTTTTAAAAAACATTCCTTGTCATGTGACAATTATAGATTTTTAAAATATTTTCCTGTTAGTACAGTGTAGCATAAATATAATTTTCACTCTCCACAAACTTCAGTGCACAAAAAACATGACTTAAAAACATAAGAAAAGTCACTCCACTTAATTTCTAACTTAAGTCCTTATTCCACTGGTAACAGGCACTGAAACTTAGTCAAAGAGGGATAACTTCCCCTGGGGTTGTATCTGAGATGGTGGGGAGAGCTGCATGCTGTCGGTGTGTTGGAGGGGAGGGGCATCTGGTCTTCTGTCTTCACTGTCTGTTCATCCAGCCTTCCTTGAGCCATTTATGGTCATGCCATTGTCTCTGGTTGTGGTCCACATACTCCAAGTTCAACACATTTCGATCTTGAGGCGCCTCCTGATTCCCCCGTTTTCTCAGCCCTTTTGCTCCCTCAAGGGACGTGGGAGGGCGTAAGACTGTATGGTGATTTCCCACCTCTCTCCAGGGCAGAGACTCAGGGACCTGCCTCAAACCTCCTGCCATTTCACTTCTTTAGTTGCCACCCTATGCTGGCTAAGGTGACTTCTCCTTGAAGCTTCTCAATGTCCCAGGCTTCCCTGAGGAATTCCAGTCTTCCCTGATCTCAGATCCCTATCTGGAATGTCTACCAGTTCCCCTCCCTCCAGAGCCCGTCTTGGCTGTGGACACAGGGTAGGGTCTGGCGAACTCTCTTGCAGGCCCGCATCATCATCTGACTTTACTGTTCTCCTTTCCTAGTTGTCTACTGTAGCCAATGGAGCTGCGATTTAGTTTTCAGTGATACTCTTTCCAATCTATTGTTTATGCCATAAACTTTATGTGCATCAATAGGCTCAGTCTATTGAAACTCAAAAGCCCAGCTCTTAAAATCACGTCTTTGGCATGGATGCCTATCATTTGTGTTAGGAGTCTCACCGATCCATTTTGAAACTCAAACCTGAGTATGATTGGATGTTTCGTCTTTGCATTTAGATAATCCTAATAATCCAGGAGGTAGGGGGTGTTCTGCTTTGGTGAATGTTCAGGAGTGTGGGTAGAGAAGTACAAAGGCAATTGGTGAAAAGGAAGTACGGGAAAGAAGTCCTCCCCAGGTCACAGTGACTTAAAAATAATTATCCATAAGCCCCCAAACATCTGTATTAAAAAATTCTCATAAAAACCTTTTGCATTTTCATCCTACTCTCTAGGGGCAATTTGTTTCTTCATCTGCTGCCCCTCTTTGCATGGTCAGAAAATATTTATTTATGATTATTGTTTGTTGTTTACTTTTTCCAGTTTGTGAAATAACCGCAGAAAAGTTTTTCCTTTTCATCTGTGATTTTTTTTTAATATCAAAGAAGGCATGAAAATCATGTTAATCTTTGTCAAGAAAAATCTAGAAGTATCATAAGGACATAAGAACCATAGTAGGTAATCAACCATGTATTAAAAAAATTGACTAAGATTAAAAAAAAAACCAACTTTAGGTCCCCCCAAAGTAGAGAAAAAGCAACACAGAATTAAGCGTATATTTCTATTGCTATTTGTTTTGGAGATGATGATTTGATTTTCTGCTTACTGGTCATAAAACTTCTGAGGCTGAAAGAAAAGAAGACTAAGTGTCCTTTTTATGTTGTGCTCTGGATCTCTGATGACAGCCTAGAGAGTCACTGTGAAAGAAAGAGTCATGCTTAGCCCCTTGTTCCATTAAGCTGTCTGTTGGCTCAGAACCTCAGACTTGCCTGAGAACATGAGTTCTGGGTGAAGCCATGTCTCTCAATAAGCCCTCAATAATCCTCTGGAAGCTCAAAAACCCTCTTCACTGTGGGCTCCCTTTAGCACCCCACTTTCAAGATTTGCTGCCTGAGAAGAATAGACAGAAACCATCGTAGCATATGCGTTTCTGAGAGTAAAAGGGGGGATGGAGGTGGGGTGGAGGCAGGGGATGCAAAATAGAAAGCTGTTCATTTCATTTTTCTCTCCTCTCCTCCCCTTCCCTTCATTTTGAGATGGAGTCTTGCTCTGTTGCCCAGGCTGGAGTGCAGTAGTGCAATCTTGGCTCACTGCAACCTCTACCTCCTGGGTTTAAGCAATTCTCCTGCCTCAGCCTCCTGAGTAGCTGGGACTACAAGCACCTGTTGCCACACCCAGCTAATTTTTGTATTTTTAGTAGAAACAGGGTTTCACCATGTTGGCCAAGATGGTCTCAATCTCCTGACCTGGTGATCTGCCCGCCTCGGCCTCCCAAAGTGTTGAGATTACAGGCATGGGCCACCGCACCTGGTCAACTTTTTTGTATTTTTGGTAGAGATAGGGTTTCACCCTGTTTGACAGGATGGTCCTGACCTCGTGATCCACCCGCCCCAGCCTCCCAAAGTGCTGGGATTACAAGCATGAGCCACCACGCCTGGCTCCATTTTTCATGTATATACTTGCTCTGGAGATTTTAACACTTGTTAAGTTTAACCCATTCCTCCTTCCATGGGATGAGTTTGAATCCTTCCCCAACACTGTGTGTGACAAACCAACCATCAACATAGAAACAATTCTCAAAAGTCAATGATTTTGCAGTAGAAGGTGCCGTATTTATTTTATCTTATTTTTTATTTAATAATGGTTAGATGCCACAAAGTAGGCAGCAATGCCTTAACTAAACACTTGTTGTCAGGCCCGAGGGCCTCTTCCATCCTTGTCAAGGGGAATGTCAACCGTCTCTCCTTTCTTTTCTTTTCTTTTCTTTTTTTTTTTTTTTTTTAAGATGGCGTTTCGCTTTTGTTACCCATGCTGGAGTGCAATGGCGCGATCTCGGCTCACCGCAACCTCCACCTCCTGGGTTCAAGCAATTCTCCTGCCTCAGCTTCCCGAGTAGCTGGGACTACAGGCATGCACCACCACGCCCAGCTAATTTTTGTATTTTTAGTAGAGACGGGGTTTCACCATGTTGACCAGGATGGTCTCGATTTCTTGACCTCGTGATCCACTCGCCTCAGCCTCCCAAAGTGCTGGGATTACAGGCGTGAGCCACCGTGCCCGGCCCCTTCTCTCCTTTCATATAACACTTAAACCACTTTTAAGTTTTTCTTTAGAGAAATCAGTTCTCAGAGATTCTACAATCACTACCCTTTGTTCATGCCCAAAGCCTACTCTTGTATTCTGATAGTATAAGATCAGACATATTTTCCTCATTACTAAAAAAAGTTGAGACAAGCATTGCTTTGGTTTAAATACTTTCAGAAACCGTGCAAATACTGGGGGAACAATGGATGGTAACAGTGAAAGCAAATAAAACTTGGTTTAAATATAGTTATCCCCTTCTTCCCCTTTCTTTCTCTAATAATAGGGCATTTATTAGAGGAAACAAAGCAGGATCTGGTGTTTTCAGGGTGGGTAACATACACAAGTCGAATCTCCAGTTTCAATGTATAAATGTGTGGTCTCAAAGTAATCTTTATGAAGGCCTCAGCAGCTCAAGATAAGAGTTTACGTTTCTGAATTTGTGAAAGCAAACTTAAAAAAGAAAAAGATGCCAAAGTAAATGTAAATGCAAAAATGCAAGCTGCCTCTAGTTTCCCATTTGGAAGTTACATATTTGGTATTATAAGAAGACCAAAAAAGACACCTGAAGGAGGCTTATCCTCCAATGCACAGGGACATGTTTATCACTCCACCGGAGTTGTTCTGTCCCAGATGTCTGCAGTATGGTCTGGACATCTGGTTTTAATAGTTTCCAGGCATGCCAGTGAGAACATTATCACAAATGGGTTGAATATGATTTGCACAAGGAGTGGAGGCTGGGGGGAAAACAGACAGCTAATAGAGGTTCAATAATTTGGATAGTTCTCAATTTTCATGAATAACTCTGGGAGTGTGATGCTGAGCTCAATATAATTCAAATGCATGGTGCTTTGTTAAAAGGGGTGCCGTGTAAAAACTCTCCATTCTGTACTTGTTACACAGAGAACACCCATTTTAAAATGCTTTTGTTTCTTGGCAAAGCAAGATTCCCGGCAGTGGGGTAGAGAGGTAGAAAAGGATGTTATCGCTCTCGTGTCATTTACCCATGTGTGTGTCAGCTGACCCTCCGAATACCACTGTCGGCACCCTAGAAACAGCCCCTTCTTCAGGTAAAAAGGTGAATAGATCCAGAGGGATACACAGGAGGGGAATGGCCTTGAAGGGGCTCTGCTGACCTTGCAGGCTGACTGTGCTGAGCTCTGTTCCAGGCATGGCCAGGGCACGTGGCCTTTCAGGACACCCCACAGACTCTGCTATTGGTCATTTTCTTGTGGGCAAGAAAGCACCAGGACCAGTAGAACCAGAGTCTACTGATGCCAAGCCTGATTTTTTTTTTTCTGGACTCAAACTTAATTCTAGGCTAGAAGCAAATGCAGGAGGAAAGAGAAGTGAATCCACCAGAAAGAAGAGGGAGTCAAGAATGATTTTGGAATAGCACTCTGCATTATCCATTCACCTGTGTTCTTCCTATCATTCTTCTCATCTGTGTTTACGGTAAAGATTTTCTAAGTTATCATTTTATCAAGCATCCTAAAGAGTGGGGGGTCCCCAACCCCTGGGCCAGAGGCCAGTACCAGTGCCTGGCCTATTAGGAACGGGGCCACACAGCAGGAGGTGGGCAGATGAGTGGAGCTTCATCTGTGTTACAGTCACTCCCATCGCTCTCACTACCGCCTTAGCTCCGACTCCTGTTAGGTCAGCAGCGGCATTAGATTCTCAGAGGAATGTAAACTCTATTGTGAACTGCACATGCCAGGGATCTGGGTTGTGCTCCTTATGAGAATCTAATGCCTGATGATCTGTCACTGTCTCCCATCACCCCCAGATGGACCCATCTAGTTGAAGGAAAACAAGCTCATGGCTCCCACTGATTCTACATTATGATGAGTTGTATAATTATTTCATTACATATTATTATAGTGTAATAATAATAGAAATAAAGTGCACAATAAATGTAATGCACTTGAATCATCACAAAATCATCCCGTCAACCCTCTGTGGAAAAATCATCTTCCGTGAAACCAGTTCCTGGTGCCAAAAAGGTTGGGAATCACTGCTCAAGAGGACAAAAGAAAAATAAAAATTTGGCATCTATAGCTTTATCCCTATTGATTCATTAAAACCGTATCAAAATGTATTTTTTTCAATTAGTTATTCATTCATATGGTATCAAAATCAAAAGTATAAAAATATGTACATAAAAAAGCATTTTTCTTGCCCCATCTGTTAGGCAACTCATTCTTTCTTGAAGTCACCAGTTATTTTATCTCTTCAGAGATATTCTATATAACTCACATTTTAGATCTGAATAGTTTTCCTGGCAAAATGCAGAAATACCAAGACAATTTTTGAGTTTGAATTCGTTATTGCAACATTTAATAACATCAAGCAAATATGTTTCAAAAACCGAGTTACATGCTCAATAAGCTTATGAGGGACCACAAAAGAAGTCCATGGTATCATTTCTGGCCCCAGGGAATTTAAGATTCTGACAACCAGAAAGATCATATGCATAATGTAAATATATTTGACTGAACTGAGCGCAGTGCATTGTAATTTCCTTCACTTTGATTAGGATTGCCTTGACAATAGACGCGTTCTCATTTATCTTTCTATACATGGGTCCTTGCATGGTGCCTGGCCCAAAACAGGTGGTCAATAAATGATTGTCGAGTGAAGGCGTGGATGAATGAATTAATGAATGAATGGAGAGTGGATCAAGAAGTCAAGGCAATGTTTGAGAGACAAAATCCTACTAATGGCCTGCAGTGGATGGCGAAAGTGAAACAGTGCCCAGACACTGGAATTCTGAGAGTCTCCCTCAGGACAAAGAGAGGGGTGAGGTTCCATAGAAAAAGTGGAGAGAGGAAAGAGGAAAAAGAGGGAGTGAGAAAACCATTTTAGGTGGGGTGAGCTGGGTGAACAGGAAAAGCAAAGTTATGGTGGCAGAAATGCACAGGTCGCTACAAAGACCAGAGAGGACATTGACTTGATGCAAGCATCATTTTTCTTTTGAGATTTATTGAAAATTTGGAGAGAAATGATGAGACTGAATTGTGATGAGCCCAGAATGTCAACAGAGGGATTTGAGCTTTATCCCAAAGGCATTAGAAAGTGATTCAAAGCTTTTGAGCTGGGGAATGCTTAGGAAGAGTAATCTGATAAATCAGAAGCCAGGAGACTTTGAGGCATTGAATGATCATTGTTAGGGAAGGGTGCAGTTCTGGGAATGGGAAAGGGAAACTGATCTTAAAACATTTTTAGACAGTGTACCAAGGGCATTTGATAATTGATCGGACAAAAGAGAAACAAAGGGACAGTGTTTGTTTAACTTCAGTTATCTAGAATGCCACTAATCTGATGCAGTCACATTTACTGAACGCTTACCATGTTCAAGGCACTACATATTTCATAAAGCAGACCCCTCAGATATACAACTGGACCTCATCAAGAATTGAGTCAATACAAATGTCCTTACTGGGATATTAGCTAACTATAAGGTCTTCTGGATATTGATCAGATTTATTGGCATGTTCTACTTACTTAACTTTCTCAAAGGGAGAAAGAAGAGCTGTGAAATGCTCTTGAAATCAGACTTGAGGAGAATTAGAATGATCCATCTGCAAGGAAGACCCATTTCATTGTGCCATCTTTCTCTCCGTCTTTGGTTCTGACATGTTCACAGTCATCCTAACCCCATGATTTTTTCATTCCCTGGCTGGGGTTCTCTGGACTTGTTCGCTCATAAATCCTGTGCTCTTTTAGAACTTGTGGTTTGTGAAAGATTGATAACTGGTGTCAGGTCCCCTCCCTCCCCAGCCTACCCTCTGTGGTCGTTCCATAGTGGTATATAATAGTGACACTTCAGAAGCCGCAGAAAGAACTGGGAGGATTTACTTGTTAACAACAAAATTATTGCTGCAGAGTGCAAATGTCATTCCAAGCCTGGGGAACACGCTGCTTGGCATTTGCTCAGAGTTCTTCATAATCTGCTTCAGTCAGTTTTGGTTTTATGAATTTTTTTGCTTTTTGGGGTCTAAAAACCAGTTTGGGCTGCATTCCTCTTTCTGCGCTTCCCTCATTCCATCTTAAAGTGCATACATACACACATACACACACATACCCCCCATTAATATGAGTCTTGAGCACTTGGTTGTCTATCACAAAAAGTGGAAATTGCCCCAGAACGTGACATGACTTAAAAAACAGTAAAAAAATTTGGATAAGGCTGAACAAAAGCACGAAAGAAGAAAGAGAGAAGAAACACTCCCCCTTAATCAAATCCTTCATTTCCCCTAGAGCAAGCAGTTCTTAATTATATTGAATGAACAGACACAACAATGTGCCACAAGCCGCTCCAAACAGCTGTGGGAAGGCTTCATTTTGAGGCAAACGTGGCCAGGGAGGAAGACTCCACCGGCCAGTCTGCACATTTTGATCAGGATTATTTCTGAGGTCTGCTCCTGGGCCTATTTGGGAAGAAGACCAAGGCTCATTTCCCTCCAGCTGTATTTTTCTGTTGATGTTCTTTTGCAACTAAATTTTTCACCCAGGCCTTTCAGTGGGTTCTTCCAGATCTGTCGTCTACTCTATTTTACTAATAGTCGGCTGTGGATGGATTGGCATTTCCGTGAGTTCACTCTCTGGTTCAGAAACCTGCTGAACTTGTCTCTGGCAGCAGAACAAGAGTTTTCTTCTCTTAACCTGTCGCTTAACTACAGGTTTGCAAACAGAAAAAAGAACAAGCCCACTCTGTCGCCTTTCCCTGGTCCCTCACTCCCAATTCCAGTTCCCACTCTAATTATAGCTGCTTATTTTCTTAGCTTTACGTGTCTGGTTTTTACGTCAAAAAAAATAAGAATGCATGCAAAGGAGGACAATCATTTAAAAATAAATGTTGCTGCCTGTTTACAAGATACTTTTCAACAAGAAGACTGTACTTGTTCTTCTTTTTCTATTGTATATATTTTTTTGAGATGAAGTCTCGCTCTGTCGCCATGCTGGAGTGCAGTGGCACAATCTCGGCTCACTGCAACCTCGACCTCCTGTGTTTAAGCAATTCTCCTGCCTCAGCCTCCCTTAACTGGGACTACAGGCACCTGCCATCATGCCCAGCTAATTTTTGTATTTTTAGTAGAGACGGGGTTTCACCATGTTGGCCAGGCTGGTCTCCATCTCTTGACCTTGGGATATGCCCACCTCGGCCTCCCAAAGTGCTGGGATTACAGGTGTGAGCCACTGCGCCCAGCATTCTATTGTATTTCTTTATCTCTATTTATCATATGCAACCCCAACCAAATTGCAGTATGGAAAAAAACACATTCTGTAATTTGGGTTTATTAAATTTCCTGTCATCTTCCTTTTATGACTCTTTCAACAGATGTTTTATCATCCCAGGGGATCTGAAACATTTTCCCATGTAAATAGGCATTGAAATCACTGAATTTGCCATTCTTGTTTCTTCTCAGGGAGTTTTTTAATTGATTGTTTTCTCTTTTCAGTTTATAAAATTGTAAATAAAATAAACTACTAACCTTTAAATCACTGAATCAATTGTATCCTATTCATTAGCTGATAAACTTCTAATATATTTGCAGCATCAGAACTTTCTTTTGATCTCATAACACTTTAAATATCAGGCCATATGCTTTGTTAATGATAGAGTTTTTGTTTGGGTTTGTTTCTGATAGAATTTTCACTAGTAAATCCATTTCTAGTAATTGTCTTTAAAATGCTGTTCAGTACACTGAATTTCTCTGTTATTTCTATTGGCTTAACAGGTGGTCAAAGGATGTTTTCATTTGTTGCCATATTAAAGACCCATTACAAATTAATAATGAGAGTAGCAGCAAATTTCTCCCTAATATTTTCTCAATCTTCCACTGATTTAACACTATTCTGCACACATATACCAATTCCATTAAAAAGCTCTTCCACTCCAAAGTAAACAGTATTCTATTAATAGCAAGGATGTTAGGGCTGTGGCTTGTGGCCTTAGGCTTCCATTATATTATTCAATCTCTCTGTGCCTCATCCTGTATTAGCGAGGGGACATTGGGCAAGATGTTGTAACCCTTTCTCTGCGGCCTTTGATAATGGGGAGATGATTATTCATAGAGATGCAAGATGAGGATGATGTAACATGAAGAGACGGAGTGACAGAATAAGTACTAGACCCTTGAACTGAATTTTACGATTACAAATATTCCAGCTCCACCAGAGGCACTGGGTCTGTTTCTCAAACCCTTCATTGGGATTTAACAATCTTCTCTATTGCTTTAACTCATCACTTTTGCCTAGAGATTCCCAACTGCCTGCACATTAGAATCACCTGTGGTGCTTTTATTATTATTATTTTTTTTTGAGAAAGTCTCGCTCTGTTGCCAGGCGCCAGGCTGGAGTGCAGTGGCGTGATCTCCGCTCACTGCAACCTCCGCCTCCCGGGTTCAAGCAATTCTCCTGCCTCAGCCTCCCTAGTAGCTGGGACTACAGGTGTATGCCACCACGACCAGCTAATTTTTGGATTTTTTTTTAGTAGAGATGGGGTTTCACTATGTTGGCCAGGATGGTCTCCATCTCTTGACTCTTGATCCGCCCGCCTCGGCCTCCCAAAGTGAGCCACTGCACCCGGCCACCTGTGGTGCTTTTTAAAATCCCTGATGCATTAGTCATTTGGAAAGTTCCTCATGTGAGTCCAATGTGTAGCCAGGGTTGAGAACCAGTGCCATGCCCAGTAATGTGCGGATTAAAATTCTTTTTCTTAACTCTCTTTCTTCCTTTTGAGGAACGTCATGATTTTTGGAGAAATGCTTTGAGGTCAGCAATAAATTTTGGGGTTATGCCACATAGGTCACTGGTTCTCCTATCCCAAGGGGCACTAAAATCCTGAAAAGGTAACACCTCAACTGGGGAAAAGACAACTGGAAAACTAACTTATATTTGATGAATGGATATAAGTGGCCCTCCTTGTGCAGAGTCAGCTAACCGGCTGGCTGGATCTTTCTCTCCTTTCTGTAGCTGGGTGGCTAACAGCTGGCAGACATGGGGTCTGTGTGCGCCAGCTGCTGTCCTACCCCTCCAGGCCTGTGGGGTAGGGTCCAGGGCTGCCCTTCAGCAGCAGGGCCAACTGCCCTCAGTGAGGAATTAATGGAGAGTCTTCAAATCCTGGCACTCAAGCCCCTCCCTCTTGTGTTCTGGGGTTTCATGGGCCCCTCTGGTTTGTGAAAATACCTGGTCCAGTCCACCCCTGGTGAGAAGAAGGAAAGCTGACGGAAGGTAGATTGTGCTTTTCCTATTTTTTGGAGCAAGATATTCAAGTGTGAGAAGCAGTTTATCTCTCGTACAGCTCAGCAAAGTGAAACACTGAACAGAAGATCAGTTTTGCACTAGCCAACCCCCTTTTTTTGGTTCTTTTACAATGTCTTTTTCTCCTTTCTCTCTTTCTTCTTCAAGATCGTTGCTTCTTTTCTAGTGGCAAATACTACTCTTCTACCAAAAAAAAAAAGTCATCACTGTTAATAGTTTTTCTTCCAGTCTTTTAATATGCATATTGTTTTTATCATACTAAACATCCAACTTTTTTCTATATTTTCCTGTAATACCATAAAATAAACATTCCCCCGTATTATTGATAACTTTTCAGAAACAATTTTCTTCAATATATAATATCCCATGAGATGAATATAACACACTTACTATTTCCCTATTAGAGCCATCGTGTTTCCACATTTATATGTTTATAAATAATAAAGTAAACAAAACATTAAAAATATAGGTAATGAAAAGTGTAAATGGAATAATCTTAATATACAGAGAGCTTATAGAATCAATCTGTGAAACACCAATTTTGAAAAAAGGATAAAGGACATGAATGAGCAATTATACAAAAATGAAATATTGAGTGGCCATTAGATATATGATACCTGTTTATATCTATTAATGAACAAAGAGTAACAAATAAGATGGCAACAAGAGACTTTTTAAAAACTAATAAATTAGCAAATGTTTTCAAAAATGATATTGGTAGGGTAGGGGTTGTCAGATACCCTTAACAAGAAAATAAATTGATAAGACATTTTCTGAACAACACTTTGAAAATATACCGCCTTTCAGCTGGAACCGCCATCTTCCAGTAATTTGCCAAGTTGACGAACACAAAGGGAAAGAGGGGAGGCACGCAATATGCGTTCTCTAGGCCTTTCAGAAAACATGGAGTCGTTCCTTTGGCCACGTATATTTGAATCTACAAGAAAGGTGATATTGTAGACATCAAGGGATGGGTACTGTTCAAAAAGGGATACCCCACCCGTGTTACCACGGCGACACTGGAAGAGTCTGCAGTGTCCCCCAGCATGCTGTTGGCATTGTTGTAAACACCCAGGTTAAGAGCAAGGTTCTTGCCAGGAGAACTAATGTGAGTATTGAGCACATCAAGCACTGTAAGAGCCGAGATGGCTTCCCAAAACGTGTAAAGGAAAATGATCAGAAAAAGAAAGAAGTCAAAGAGAAAGGCACCTGGGTTCCACTGAAGCCCCAGCCTGCGCCACCCAGAGAAGCGCACTGTGTGGGAGCCAACGGGAAGGAGCCAGAGCTGCTATGGATTCACGGCAACATAGGTGTTGAGAAAATAAAAGCCATGTAGAATGTAAAAAAAAAAAAAAAAAAAAAAAAGAAGAAGAAAATTTGTCAACTATCCTCTTGCACATGTGTGTTTATAGCAGCACAATTCACAACTGCAAAAATATGAAACCAGTCCAAATGCCCATCAATGAGTGGATAAAGAAAATGTGGTGTACATATACCTTGCAATACTACTTAGCCACAAAAAGAAACAAAATAATGGCATTTGCAGCAACCTGGATGGAATTGGAGACCATTATTCTAAGTGAAGTAACTCAGGAATAGAAAACCAAGCATTGTATGCGGGAGCTGAACTATGAGGATACAAAGGTGTAAGAATGATAAAATAGATTTTGGGGACTTGGGGAAGGGCGGGAGGGGCTGAGGGCTAAAAGACTACACATTGGGTATAGTGTACACTGCTTGGGTGATGGTTGCACCAAAATCTCAGAAATCACTAAAGAACTTATTCATGTAACCAAACACTGCCTGTTCCCCAAAAACCTATTGAAATAAATAAATAAAAAGAGATAAACAAGAATAAAAGCAAAGTAATGTCAACAAAAAGTCAAGTATTCTTAGAAATTATATACTTTTTAAGAAAGGTATTTGTCCTCAAAAACAGAAACTTATGTTTCCAGAAATCAGAAGTTCAGACAAAGATTTATGTATAAAGATATTTAATGTATTGAATACAGTAATTAAAAGTAGGGGCAAATCAACTGGCCATATACCTCTATAACATCTATATCAGGTGGAACACAAGTCATTGTGGAAGAGAACGGAAAATTCTCAAAATATTTTGTTGAATACATGCAGAATGAGATGGAATTGTGTAATCGGATTTTACACATGCATATCAAAATGACTGAAAGGAACTAACTACTAGTTATATCTGATTACTATGAGTCAATTTAAATTTTGTTTTTATGTTTATCTGACTTTTGTCAGTTCTCTACAATGAAAATATTATACAATGAGAGCGGGATATAAGTTAGTTGTTGGGAATTAGTTCCTGATGCCAGTTCTGGCCCCATTACGTACTGTTTAACCTGGGCCAAGTTATTGAACCTCTCTGTGCCTTAGTTTCCTCATCTGTAACACTGGATAACAATAGTACATCCACTCAACAGGATTTTTAAGATGCAAAATGATTCAATCACGTGAACCTTTAGGACAGTTTCAGGAACAGTGTAAGTGCTCAAAAGTGTTACCTATTCTTTTATTTATTTATTTAGAGACGAAGTTTTGCTCTTGTTGCCCAGGCTGGAGTGCAATGGAGTGATCTTGGCTCATCGCAACCTCCACCTCCTGGGTTCAAGAGAGTCTCCTGCCTCAGCCTCTAGAGTAGCTGGGATTGTAGCATGTGCCACCATGCCTGGCTAATTTTGTATTTTTAGTAGAGATGGGGTTACTCCATGTTGACCAGGCTGGTCTCGAACTCTTGACATCAGGTAATCTGTCCACCTCGGCCTCCCAAAGTGCTAGGATACAGGCATGAACCACCACACCTGATCTTGGTGTTAACTATTCTTAATCTTTTAGTAATCAGAAAAATATTTTAAATTATGCAATCTGTCTCTTCCTCAAAGAACACTTTAGCAAACATGTATGCATAGAGCTCCCCATTCCCAATTTTATCTTTGGGATACATCCTCAGAAATAAAATTCCTAGATCCTTGATAATTTTTGCTGAAATTCTCTCCAAAGCTGCTATAAGACATTTTCATGCCAAAAATATGTGACATCACTTTTTTTTTTTTTAGCAAACTCTGACTAACTTATTATTAAAAAAATAGGTATATGATGAGGGGAAATGGCTAATTTTTTAATTTAAGTTTCTTTAATAATTTTTGAGATTGAAAATTGTTATGCTTACTATTAACTTTCTTTTTTTGTAAAAGCATTCCTATCTTTAACTTACTTAATTATTGGTATCTTAGTGTTTTTCTTATTGACATGTATAAACTCCTCATATGGTGGAAATATTAAGCAAATTTCTGACATAGCAGCTCCAAAGATTTTTCTCATTTGTGGAATTATTACTATTTTTTTGGTTTACATAAAGAAACTTAAATATCTTATTGTCAAATCTATCTCTCTTTTGCTTGGCAAATGTTGGTACTGATTTTAAATTTAACAACTTCAGATGAGAAGATTTTTGACATAATTCTATATTATTACATTAGCCCTTAAAGCTTTTCAATGATTGCTATAGGGAATGGCATTTTTTAATTTTGGAAGAAAACTTTTACTCACTAAGGTGACTGACCAGGAAGCATGAGTGAGCTTGCTGCATTAATCAGTCTGAAAGGTTTCTTAAAATTCTGCGTCATCAGGTAGAATCTTCAAGGTGGTAGCTTATTTACACCCTTATCCCCTTCAAAGTACAAAAACATAGGTTCCTCTCACTAATCACTAGGTAAATGCTGTCCTCAGGGTAGGCAAACTATGATTGAGGCCACATTGACCTCTACTTTGTCAGATAAGGCTAGAAACCACATGGCATACCTCCTTTACTTTGGTTTGATTAAATGGTGAAGTCCCACAGCACAAAACTGCTGCATGTGATATTTACATGATCCTAGGCAGAAACCTGTTTACAAGAGCTTCAGTAAGTCTCCATGTACATAGAGTACTTTGGAGAAGCCAAAGGTGTAGCTTTAAAGGACAAAGACCTCAGGGCAAAGCAACTTGAAGAAGCCAGGAACCAAAGACGGAACATTTTATTCAAAACTTGCAATGGGGCGGGGCACGGTGGCTCGTGCCTGTAATCCCAGCACTTTGGGAGGCTGAGGTGGGTGGATCGTGAGGTCAGGAGATCGAGACCAGCCTGGCCAACATGGTGAAACCCCATCTCTACTAAAATACAAAAATAAGCCGGGCAGAATATTGGCAGAATGGTGGGTGATTAGAGGAAACATTTAGTTGTCCCAGCTACTCAGGAGGCTGAGGCAGGGGAATCGCTTGAACCTGGGAGATCGTACCACTGCACTCCAGCCTGGTGACAGAGCAAGACTCTGTTTCGAAAAAACAAAAACAGACACAAAAAAAAACACTTGCAATGACTCCCTGCCCCCCGCCCCAAGACTGCATAACTTAGGTGAGTTTGTGTTTTGATTCCTCAGTTTCTCCATGCTTCTTCCTCTTGTTGTCATTTCCTTCCAGAAAGATCCTGAATTCTCAAAGCCAAGTGGTAGTGAGTGTATGTTAGAAAGGAGTCCCTGCCAAAACAAAAGGTTGTTTATAAAGTCACTTAGTTCATCAGTATCTAAAGAAGTGGCCACTCGCCTGGACATTTTCGTGTAAATGAAGGCACTTTCCTTGAATGGTGACCCCTGCCTTGCTTTGTGGTGGGCTACCTCATCTGTGTTACCGCTTTTCCAGCTCTTGTTCACTAAATTGTATTGGCAAACTTGATTTCTTCTTAGGCACTTTATATGATAATGACAACACATTACACAAAAATGGTCTAAAAAATTTTTTTTTGTCTTCAAATATTCTCCCCTGACACACTCCTGAATCTCTTTGACAGCACTATTGTGGGATAACGTTGACACTCAGACCATCAGAAATGAATGGAAGCTGACAACATGCTTTAACCTAAATTGTAAAGACTGTTGTCTGGCTATTCAAGTCAAAAACAGAGTTTACATAACCACCTAGCATGGTTTCTGGTTATGTAAAATGTGACTGAGTATCTGAATCCTGGATCAAAAGCTTCCTCCACATGAATGGTTCAGTTAGGAGGGGGAAGAAAACCCAAGACTGAACTTTGCCAATGAAAGCATGGATCATTTCACATTTTGCTTTGTGAAAGAGCAGAAAGTAAAGACAAATGAGGAATATGCACCAGGCACATCAGAACACCAGGTCAGTGGAAAAATAAGCCTGGAAAATGTGGGGGAGAGAGGCGAATGACTCAAAGGAAAGTCACGAGGACCTGGCAAGCTTTCAAGAGAAGTTGAATAACAGGGGAAGAGAGATGCTTGACTTGGGGACAAATAACTCAAAAGCTGTAAGTTTAGTTCCTCAAGGGTTTGTTGAGCATTTTCTAGGAGGTATGCACCTTGTAGACCCAAGGTACTGGGCATGGGGGAGATATAAAGAAATATGGGTTTTCATCCTTGACTTCACAGAGCTTATGCAGGTTCGAAGCAGAAAGCCTTCATGGGGTTAAATAAACATAAGATGGGGAGGGGGTCCTATTGAAAACTGTAAATACCCAACATGTAGGGCACTGAAAACCTATCCTATGGGCTATCAGGGATAGGAGCGATAGACATTCACTTGGAATCTGAGATGTGCATTGAAATAACGGGGACAATTTGGGCAGATAAAAGAAACAGAGCATCCCAGGAAGGAGTGAGCCTAGGTAGAGGTTTAAAGATGGGGACAAGCTTAGCAAGTGTAGGGGCACAGCCAGGAGGCCTGCCTGGCAGGGATGAAGGGTGTGCATTGTGGCCAGATTGAAGACGGTATGGAGTGATAGAATGAAGGGTTTGGCCATGAAACAACTGGCAGCAGAAACCAAAAAGTCACAGTTGTAGTGACACTTGATGCACCATAAGGGTACAATGTCAAATGACCAAAATTGAGCTGAAAAGTGGCATAAAAACAGGTGCTTGTAGTTTTAAGAATCAGTGGGCATTGAATGAATCATGTGATCAACAGCAAATCATTACCTTATTTGGGCCTCAATAGTCTCACCTGTAAAATGGGGATAGTAACTTATATCATAGGGTTGTTCAATTAATAAAACTGGGTTAATATATAAATGTGCTTATAAAATATAATGCAAATATAAATTATTAGGGCAGAGCTGTGGTAAAATGTGAAAGTGTGGGCTTTGAAGTCAGGCAACCCTAGGCAAAAATTCTGGCTCGTCCACTTACTTTTTGTCCTTGGGGAAATTATTTAACCCTTTGAAACCTCAGTTTTACCATTTTAAAATTGAGGATAGGCCTGGCACGGTGGCTCTTGCCTATAATCCCAGCACTTTGAGAGGTCGAGGTGGGTGGATCATGAGGTCAGGAGATCAAGACCAGCCTGGCCAATGTGGTGAAACCTCATTTCTACTAAAAATACAAAAAATTAGCTGGGCATGGTGGTGGGTGCCTGTAATCCCAGCTACTCAGGACTCAGGAGGCTGAGGCAGAAAGTTGCTTGAGCCTGGGATGCGGAGGTTGCTGTGAGCCGAGATTGCACTATTGCACTCCAGCCTGGGTGACAGAGTAAGACTCCATATCAAAAAAAAAAAAATTGAGGATAATATAATATCTATTTGCAGAATGGTGGGTGATTAGAGAAAACATTTAGAAAGTGTCTAGCATAAAATGAGCCCTTAGCAGAGGTAACTCTTGTTATAATTTAGCCCTTGGTAGAGGGAACCTGCCTCCTTATTAAGAAAGATTAGTCCCCTGGCTTTGCATGAATGGAGGGAAATTGAACAGAAGTCGGATAAACTGTTTTAGATGGTGGAGTTTCAGCGGGAGTGAGTCAGGTTAGTACGTGTACCTTAAACAGCTGGATGAAGAGAGTGGAGGCCAGCTGGGGAGGTCAGAACACAGATGACTCTAGGACCTCTGTGTTGAAAAAGGGCGAGAGGGCAATTTAATTAGAAAAGGGAGTGAGAAGATGACAAGGATGGAGATCTTTATAGTAATCCACTTCCACTTCATAAACAGTAAATACATTTTCTCTTATGATTTTCTTAACATTTTTTCCTTGAGTTTACTTTATTGTAAGAATACAGCATATAATACATATAATATACAACATACGTGTTAATTATGTTATTGGTAAGGCTTTCAGTCAACAGTAGTCTATTAGTAGTCAAATTTTGGGGGAGTTGTGTGTGGATTTTCAACTCTGTCGGGGGATTGGTCCCCCTAGTCTCTCCGTTGTTCAAGAGTCAACTGTAATACCTGTATATGATAACAATAAGAATGGTATCAATGGTAACAGTGTAAATGGTATCTAAGAGTTTGAGACTCCTAAGCTGAATTGAGCTTGAGACGCAATTCAGCAGCCTTCTTGCTCCTTTGCTTCTTTTTTTTTATGAGACAGGGTCTTGGTCTGTCATCCAGGCTGAAGTGCAGTGGCTGTGCAGCCTTGAACTCCTGGGCTCAAGTGATCCTCCTGCTTCAGACTCTCAAGTATCTGGGACCACAAGTGTGCCTCACCATGCTTGGCTAATATTTAAATTTTTTTGTAGAGACAGAGTCTCACTATGTTGCCCAGGATGGCCTCAAACTCCTAGCCTCAAGTGAACCGCCTGCCTCGGGCTTCCAAAGTGTTGGGATGACAGGCGTGAGCCACTGCGCCCAGCCTGCTCTGTTTCTTTATTCCTTCTTCCTTGAGGTGATCTATTAAAATATTGCTGGTTTCTGTTCTTTCTGCTGGTAGTTTTTTCAGGCTCCTGTTAGTTAAATGTTAGATTTCCTGAATGACTTTCCAGTCTCCTATCTTACTTATCATGTGTATATTCTGGGAGAGTTCCTCAACTTTATTTTAGAAACTTGACTTTTCTTTTTAATCCAAGCAATTTTACTTTGAATTCTTAAAAATATATTTCTTGTTCTCTGATTGTTCCTTTTTCATAGCTTCTTATCATTATTTTCTAGACATAATAGTATCTTTGATCTCTCTTTATAATAAATGGATTGTTTAAAAGTGTCTCTTCTTTTTCCTTTGGGTTAGTTATTTTGCTTAGTTATCTTGGTCTTTTGTTGTTATTGTTGCTGTGTTCTTTTTCTAGACCTGGTGGTCCTTGGTTGTATGTCTGCATCTATGAAAAAAGCTTTGGGTGGTTGGTTTGGGTTTCATCCATCACGGGGATGTGCAATGTCTTCTCATTGGGAAGGTGGCATACTTCATGCATGAGAAGGTCTTATTCAGGTATTGTGTTAGTCCATTCTTGTACTACTATGAAGAAATACCCAAGACTGGGTAATCTATGAAGAAAAAGAGGTTTAATGGACTCATAGTTCCACATGGCTGGGGAGGCCTCACGATCATGGCAGAAGGTGCAGAAGGAACAAAGGTATGTCTTATATGGTGGCAGGCAAGAGAACATGTGCAGGGGAACTGCCGCTTATAAAACCATCAGATCTTCTGCAACTTATTCACTATCCTGAGAACAGCCTGGGAAAAACCCGCCCCCATGATTTAGTTACCTCCCCTCCCATGACATGTGGGGATTATGGGAGCTATAATTCAAGATGAGATTTGGGTGGAGACACAGCCAAACCATATCAAAGATGTCAGAGTCAATCCCCCTAGTAAAGCATTTGCTTTCCTTGGATAATTTGTTCACTGGCTTTGCAGAAGTGTGGATATTTTACTCCAAAGAAAACTTACTCTCTGAAAACAAGGGAGGGAAGAGGAAGGGAAGATGAGGATTTGGGCTCGTGTACATGCACCATTTAGAGATATCCTGTTAACCCCACACCTCTCACTCCCATCTGGGTAGAATCTGCCAACTCTGGACCTACAGCCCTCTTTAGGGCTTGAGGTTCTGTTGGGCAGACCCCATCCTAATCCTTTTTTTCTCCCTTAAATGTAGTAGTTTCCTGAACCTCTTTCTTCTGTCTGCCTGTCCCTATCCATGTTCCATGTTCCAGATATGTGTTGAAATTGGTTGAACTCTCTCTATTGGTGACTGTCCAATTCTCTTCACTTTCATGACAGATTCCTTTCTATAGCTCTATACTTTTATTCAGGGGTCTTTGGGAAGGACCTGAGGCAGATACATTTGCATGGTCTGCATTTGGAATGAAAGGCATTGCAGGAAACAGTTGACATCCACACTGCAGCCCTGCCAAGCAGCTGCACCATTTTTATTTCACAAATGAAGACACAAAAGGATCAGCATGATTAAGTAACTGCTCCCAGCCTTACACAGCTAACAAATGGTTAGGCCGATATTCAAACTGGTTATGACACTTTAAAATACTCTTATTTCTCTCCCAAAGAGCAGATTTGTGGTGATCACCTCCACAGAATGTGTAAGAGTTACTCTTCCATTGAAATCATTGAAAGACAGGGGTGGGTCGAGAGAGAGCACAGATGGGGGTGCTGTGTGGGTGGGCTGTGGCTCCTGCATGCTTCTTTTCAAGCAAAGACCTATGTTCTAGTTCTCTGGACTAGACATTCTGCTAAAGCACAGCCTTTGACACATTGTTAGCCTTGTTTCTTCATCTAGAAAGCAAGAAGTTTTGATAATCTAGTTGTTAATGTTTATTTCACATGGAACATTCTAGAATTTTCTTGAGTGTTGCTGCAGGTTTTGAGACTTTCTTAATGGTTAGTTTCCAAGAGAAGCAGAGTAATCTCTCTTCTATAAAAAAGCCAAGATAGAGCAGAGAGAAAGGTATAGCATGCAGATAAAGCTCTATTCCTTGGTGGTCAAAGGCATTTGTGAAGTCGCTATAGCTTCAAGGTGCTCTGTGCCTTAGGCTCCCACCCCTTCTTGGATAGGGGCAGTGCTGGATTTCCCATGGAGCTGATGAAACTTAAGCCCGAGGGCTGCTCTCTTACATGGGACACTTCCAATATTTTATTTTTAATTCTGTGTTCTGAAAGAGGGAACCCAAATGGTGTAAACTTCAGGCCGTACAAAGCCAGGATCCTCCCACAGTCGGCAGGAGGGTGGTGTGTCAGGGATGGAGAGAGACGATCAGCTTCCTTTTGATGTGGGGTCTGAGAAAGCACAGTGCAAAAGGAAATGGAAAACTGACAATTATCTATTGAGTGTGAGGTGTGGGCCAAGTCCAATAATTCAGATGCAACACCCAGTTCAGTCTTGATGCATCTCCGTGGCCCAATTACCTATTACTCGGGCTAATTCCACTTCCATTTCCTTAGGCCAGGTTTGTGCTGAAGCCAGGAGGCTGTCCACACCAGGGGAGACCTGGGAAGTGCTCCTAAGAAGCTTCTTTCTTCTCTATTTTTGGGAAATATGCTTCAAGCTGAGGACCAGGCAGAATAGTTTAAGTTGGAAATGTAAAGTGGAAATTCTCTGCATTTAGTTGATCCTGGCCCTGTGGGAGTAGCTTAGCTGAAATGTGGTAGAATATTTTCTCTCGGTGGATTACAAGTTTCAAAAATACCTTCCATGCATCAGAATTTTCTAAATGCATCCCTGCTTACAGTGAGGCTGAGGGAACAAATTTCACTCAGGAAATTCCAGTCATTTGAAAATGAATGAAAATCTTAGGAGACTTGCTAGAAAATTGGAAAAGGGGCAAGGGATATCAACGTATATATTAGAGTCTACAAAATTATCAGGTTCCAGGCCCATGGTGCAGTGTGATAACAACCAAGGAAAATACGGAAGGAAGTAAGGGGAGTAGGTTTTGTATTAAGCCATGCTGAACAAAATTTGTTTTTCTCAACCTTTCCTTAGGTAAATCACCCACGCCAAAGTCAAGGATTAGGATTTTAGCACAATGGTCCAGGCGTATTTTTACATAGTGCTTGAGGCGTTAATCATTGTGCAAGTCATTCACCACCATGTGAAAGTCCCTGGCATTGCCAGTGTCTTGGTTAGAAATCTTCTGGTTGCAGGTGACAGAAAAATGAGCCCAAATCAGCTTATGCATACACGTAATTGAACAGTGCAGGGCATCAGGCTAACATGTATTTAGCAGCTCAAACACTGTCATTAGGATGGGATTCTCTCTTCCTCGTCTCATGATTTTTTTCCATGTGTGGGTATTGGTAGTGGCTGGATGGCTCCAGCAGCTCTAGCTCAAGTTCATTCACTGAGGTACCAAGTGTAGGAGATGCCACTGAAGCAATTCAGGAAAGATTTTGTATTGGAGAGTATATCAGTTAGGATTCTGCATGATGAAAGTCATAGAAAACCCAAGTCAAAGAAGTCAAAGTAGACCTGGCAGAAACCATGTGTTGGCTCACGTAACTGGAAGCCTACAGAAGTTCTGATGTGGGGTAGAGCCTGCTTTAAACCTCTAACAATATTGATGAGATTTCTGTCTCATCTGTGCTTTCTGTAGGTGCCAGCTACCTTTACCCAGTGACTCCTTTCATGGGCCAAGAAGGCTGAAGCAATCTATACCCCTCTGCCTCTTGTCCTCCCACTACCAACTCCAAAAGAAGAGTGATAACTTTTCTTTGGCTTGGTTCATGTTATCTTTGAAGAAATCATCTTGCCAGGCAGATGCTCTATCTTGACTAAAGTAAGATTATCCTGGTCTATTGGTTGGAACTGGGACAACACCATCCAGACTTTTCAACTGAAAACGTGGCTCTGTAATCAGAAGGAACAGGGGTAGATAGAGGGCAGCAAACCACAAATGCCTGCTACTAAACAAATGTGCATGACAAGAGTTGTACTTTGTTAGTAATCAGACCATTAGCAGAGGAAAAAAGGCAAAGAAAAGATGTATTTATCAGGATTCTGCAGAGAAACAGAACCAATAGGATATGCTCTATGTATCTATGTATCTATCTATGTATCTATCTATCTATCTATCTATCTATCTATCATCTGTCTATCTATCACATGAGGTTTATAAGAAATTGACTCATGCAATTATGGAGGCTGAGAAGTCCCACGATCTGCTGTGCTGTCTGCAATCTGGAGATGCAGAAAAGCCGTTGGTATGAATACAATTCCAGTCCAAGTCCAAAGGCCTGAGAACCAGGATTGCTGATGGTGTAAGCCACAGACCAAGGGCAGGAAAAGACCAATGTCTTAGCTGAAGCAGTCTAGAAGAGAGAGACAATTCCTCCTTTGTTTGCCTCTTTGTTCTGTTCAGGCCCTCATGGGCTGAATGAAACCCATCCACATGGGAAGGGCAATCTACTTTACTCAGTCCACTAATTCAAGTGCTAACCTCTCCCAGAAACACCCACACAGACACATCCAGAATAATGTTTAACCAGACTCTGGGCATCCCATGGCCCAGTCACGCTAACACATGAAATTAATTGTCCCAGAAAGTGTCCTTTCAGACTCCTTTTAGCTTCAATAGGGATGGCACCAAGTTGAAGAGGCCGAAGAAGAGACCCAGAGCCAACAAACAAGACATGGAGTTTCATTAGCAGGAAACTTACAAACAAGGTGGTCTAGTGGCGGCGGGCTAGACAGGAGAACCACCTTACCTATAGTCCAGTGGTGGTGGGCTAGACAGAACTGCCTTAACCTACAGCCTGGTGGTGGTGACTGTACAGGAAAACTGCCTTACCTACACTCCAGTCGCAGTGACTATAAAGGAGAACCACCTTACCTACAGTCTTGTAGCAGTGCCAGTGACTGTACAGGACAACCACCTTACGTACAGTCCAGTGGCAGTGACTGTACAGGACAACCCCCTTACCTACAGTCCAGTGGTCATGATTGTACAGGAGAACCCCCTTACTTACAGTCCAGTGGTGGTGACTGTACAGGAGGCCCACCTTGCCTACTGTCCAGTGGAAGTGACTGTACAGGAGGAACCACCTTACCTACAGTTCAGTGGTCATGACTGTATAGAAGAACCCCCTTACCTACAGTCCAGTGGTGGTGACTGTACAGGAGAACCCCTTACCTACAGTCGGTGGTCATGACTGTATAGGAGAACCCCCTTACCTACAGTCCAGTAGCAGTGGGCTTGGCAGAACCACAACTGGTTGCAAAGAGCATGTGGTTTATACAGCATTTTTCACTTAGCACCCTCCCTCTAACAACCACCACCTGGCAACCTTCATTTAACCCAAAACAAAGGGCTTCCATCCCCTATACACCCATGTTTTATGGGATGAGATGGCCCTGGGGCTTAGATGTTCCTTACAGGTAAGGAATGAGTCTCTGTGTTGGCCACTCCCAAATTTCTTAGCTTGGAACTCCAATACACATTCAGCTGCATTGGCCATGCAGGGTCATTATTAGGGTATGCTTAAGTTAACTTATTGCTGTCAGATGTGTCTACCAAACAGCAGGGTGAGAGAAAAAGAAAGAAAATGAACATTTATGAAGTGCCTACTGTATCACCTACGGGTCAGGCATTCTTAGATCCTCCCAACAACTTCAGTAACAGATGGAATAAAGAATCCTCTCCAAAAACACGTAGCCAGAGTGATGGAGACAGCTTTCATACTCAGGATTGCCTCCTTCAAGGCCCATTAGTGAAGCTCTGCTGAAGTAAGAACACAAAAAACCTGGATTTGAATTATGCAATGAGAAGCTGTATCATATGCATAGATATATCACCATGTCAACAACTCTCAAAGTATGCCTTTCAGAGCGTCTGCAAGGTCCTTCTTTTTTCAGCCATATCTGTGTGAAGCCACGTTTTCTTCAGCTATTTCAGCCAAAACAACACAAGGCAACAGATTAAATGCAGAGGCAGATAGGAAAATCCAGCTGTCTTCTATTAAGGAAGGTATTTCATAAAGATATCATGTGAGATTTGCAAACAATGTAAAACAATGACACTGCAAATTTTCTTTGGTTTTGGAAAATAGTTATTTTTTAAAATAAAATTTATGTCATTTGTGTTGATATATAATGTATTTGTTATACTTATTTTGGGTTATTTAATGGATGAAAAATTTAAAAAATTCACTTTCAGTTTCTAATATAAATACTGATAAGTATAATTTCCATAAACAAAAGCTCTTTGGGGTCCTCCATACATGTTAAAGGGATGCTGAGACCAAAAGATTTGAGAACTGCTGCATATGTAGGTGGCAGGTCTCAAAAAACAATCCTCAGATAGAAGTTTTCAGGTATGTGACCTTAACATTGCATTTTGCTGCATGGACTTTGCTTTGCAAACAATTGGACTTTTGTCTTTTAAAAATGACTGAGTCTATTTTCCAAGGTAAAAATAGCCTGGAAAACTAGAGCATGCATTTTTTTTTAAATTTAATTTTAAGTTCAGGGATACATGTGCAGGTGTGTTATATAGGTAAACTTGTATCATGGGGGTTTGTTGTACAAACCCATGTAATCACTTGGGTATTAAGCCTAGTACCCATTAGCTATTTTTTCTGATCCTCTCCCTCCTCCCAACCCTCACCCTCCACCCTCTAAAAGGTTCCAGTGTGTTGTTTCCCTCTATGTGTCCATGTGTTCTCATCATTCACCTCCCACTTATAAGTGAGAACATGTGGTGTTTGGTTTTCTGTTCCTGTATTCGTTTGCTAAGGATAACGGCCTCCAGCTCCATCCGTGTTCCTGCAAAGGACATGATCTCATTGTTTTTTATGGCTGCATAACATTCCATGGTGTACATGTACCACATTTTCTTTATCCAGTCTATCATTGAAGGGCATTTAGGTTAAAATCAGATTAGGTGCACGAGCATAAATTCTTGACAGCCCTTTATCACCCATTGTGTTGAAATCACTTTCCCATCCAACTTCACTTTAAAAATAAATGGCAGAATGCTTGATTAACACTTTGGGAATGGAGTCACTGAGACATAGAGTCAGCAGAGTGGGTCAAGAACATCGTGTGCCCCAATGGAACAGCATGATCTTAGCAGGAAGTGTTATGTGGAGTGCACTTTTTTTCAGTGAAAAAGGGCTAAGGAAGACTTAGTCCATGATGAAACTAATGATTATGATGCAGCATGTTTTCAATTTTTATTTAATTTTTCCTCTCTCTCTGTTCTATTCAGCCTTTGCCAGAAGGGGTCAAAAGAGAGAAAGGAAGCATGAAGAAAGAATGTGAAACTGAAGACCAAGAAATCCACAAATTAGATAATAGTTTCTTTTCTCTTTTTTTGAAACGAAGTCCCGCATTGTCACTCAGGCTGGAGTGCAGTTGGCTCACGGCAACCTCTGCCTCCCGGGTTCCAGCGATTCTTCTGCCTCAGCCTCACGAGTAGTTGGGATTATAGGCATCCACCACCATGCCCGGCTAATTTTTATATTTTTAGTAGAGATGGGGTTTCACCATGTTGATCAAGCTGGTCTCAAACTCCTGACCTCAGGTGATCCTCCCACCTTGGCCTCCCAAAGTGCTGGGATTCCAGGCATAAGCCACTGCACCTGGCCCTTTTCTTTTTTTTTTTTTTTTTAAACTTTTGAGACAGAGTCTCACTCTGTTGCCCAGGCTGGAGTGCAATGGTGTGATCTCGGCTTACTGCAACCTCCGCCTCCTGGGTTCAAGTGATTTTCCTGCCTTAGCCTCCCTAGTAGTTGGGGTTACACGCATGTGCCACCATGCCTGGCTAATTTTTGTATTTTTTAGTAGAGATGGGGTTTCTCCATGTTGGCCGGGCTGGTCTTCAACTCCTGACCTCAGCTTCCCAAAGTGCTGGGATTATAGGCGTGAGCCACCGTGCCAGGCCTACTTTCTTGAATAATCGAGGAATGTGGGCATTTCTAGATCGAGAAGACGTAGAGCTTTCATGAAACACTTTACTGTTTTATGAAAGCTCTAAGGGTAGAGGCTCTTTTAAGATTTTTTAACAATTGGAAGTATTATTTTCCAGCTTAGTAATTTAAAATTTTTAAGACAAGCTTAGCCTTCAAAGCAAATTCCAGATTGTTTGATTTGTCATGCAAAGTGCTGGATGTTTTATCACAGAAGAAACGGAAATATTTATTGGTTTTTTGGGCTAAGTTAAGCCCATTTCACATTTTTGTGAAAAGGCAAAAGTTCATTTTATCTTCAAGTTTGCCTCTGTAGCAAATCACATGTACAAGTTTTTAGAATTCTGAACAAAAAGTCCAAATTTAGGAACTTAGGAGGCAGAGACTCGGTGGGTTTGCTGCTAAGGAAGCTTAAATAGATGTGGCTATGAGCTGATCTCTAGGCCCTGGAGATCTTGATGGCCAGGGTGTTCCAATTGAAATCGAGGCATAGTGGTTGGGGCTTTTAGATAGATAGATAGTTAGATAGAGTAGGATAGAATAGCCTGAGGGATTTGGGAAAGAACTGAGTGAAACCTCAAGGAAGTAGACTGACTTGAAAGCCACAAAGGAACACACAATGTGACAGGAATGGGGTCTATTTTAGGAACAATTTGGGCTCAGTGGAAAGAAGTCAGGGGCAATAGCTGACTATATTACATCTCTAAAATTGTTCTGACAATTTGGTAACCATTTGGAATTTAATTTAATTATATATATATATATATTTTAATATCACTGTTTTCAAGGCTCTCTATGAGGTATACTGTGGGAAACAAAATATAAATGCTATGGTCCTGGCCTTTAAAAAATCTACGATGCAGAAAAAAAGAAAGAAACATCTCCAAATGTTTACTATCTAGGATAGTGTGATAGTTGTAAATTAAAGCCACCATGTGCTTTGGGATTGCATAAAAAGGAGAGTTTTATAACCACTCAGAGATTTGGGAAAGTTTTCAAAGCATACGTAATATTTACGTTGGATTTTATTAAGGATGAGGTTTCAAATGGAGAAAATGGATGGAAGCGCATTTCAGATGAATGATCGATTAAACAGTGTCAGTGGGTATAGTGTTTGGGGCACAGACACTGTTGCACAGTTTGGACAATTGCAGGGTGCCTGACCTAACCCTGGCCTCAGTTATGCATGACCAGCCCACTCATGATGAATGGGCGGATCAAGGCAGACATGTGGCCCCTACTGGCCAGGCTGGTAGGATCACAGAGGGGCAACTGATGTGAAAACAGCCAACCCATGGCCGGCCTGGGTCCTGACCTGGAAAGCTCTGCACAAATAGGGAAGAACTGGGTTGGTCAGAGTCTCATTCCTAAAAGATTGCATCCAGAAATGAAGAAAATCGGCAGTTAGGTTTGGAAAGTGAAGCTGAGAGGATGTGTGCACCAGGAGAAATGAGGTAGAGAGGGACATTATGAGTAAGAGATGTTATGAAGTTGAAGTTATTACAAATCAGAAACTACATATTAGGGAAAAGTGTGTATAATAGACAGTGGGGAAGCCAGAGGGTAACTGTAATCATGTGTGCTGGTCTGAGTAAATCCAAAGAGAGCCCAACTAAGCCGTCTTACGTGGCTGGAACAGAGAAACAGTGATGATGTGTAGCGTGGTGGAAATGGAGGTTGGTGCCAGTTTGTGGGGGTCAAGGCATTCTATGCACATCTTGCGTGCTTTTATCTGTTTCAAAATGCCAGGCATTTTGAATTAACAGATGTATAAGACATTTCCATTCTCAAAGAATTTATAATGCAGAACCAGGTGGAGAGAATACAGACACACAAATAGCTATCATTGAAGATTGATAGATAAAATACTGATTTACCAAAGAAGCATGGATCCTGTGGTGGAGGAGAGGGGCTGTCTAGGAAGACTTCACAGAAGAGATGGCAATACTAAGGACTTTAAATATTATTCTGATTCCGTGAAAGGGTTTTGAGCAGGAAAATAATGAGCATGTAAATGTTAGAGAAAGGTGACTCTGGCCTGAGGATAGTGGATAAAAAGGAGGCTGCAATAAAGGAGACTGGTTTCAATGGCTGGGAGGATAATTCAGTAGGAGGGAGACATAGTTGTCTCATCTCACGGTTGTGAGAACTCAGCGCCGACCTGTTCTAATGGAAAGCATTTGGCTTATTGAGATGTTTCATTGGCTCTGGATCAGATAACTAAAGGAAAACTCAGTAGACTGAGAAGGCAAAATAGCGAAATTGGCCTTGCTGAGACAGGATGAGCTGTTACCTATGTGATGCTTTTAGAAGTTGTATGGATGCTGGAAAAACTTCCTGCCTGTAACTATCCGCTCCATTAACTTGCCATAGGTGCCTACAATCCCCTCATTGGGGATCTCTTCCTTTGTCATGAAGCCTTGTTCTCTTCTGGGAGTGGTGGTGTTGCTGAGGGAGGAGGTAGGTAGCAGGACGTTTATTCCGAAGAGGTTAAACTAGTATAGCACTCTACTTGTCAAGACACTTAGTTGCAGGTGACAGAAAACCCAGCTCAAAGTGGCGTAATCAGAAACCTGGATCTCTGGAACCAGGTACTGGAGCCATGTCAAGAGGACACATCTCCGCATCTCATGAATCTGTTGTTTCCCTCTGCTCACTTCATGTAGGCAGTCTTGTCCCCAGTGGTGGCAAGATGGTTCTCTCAGCAGCACCAGTAGGAAAGCAGTGTTTTTCTTGTGGCCTTTGGAGAAGTCCTGGAGAGAAGTGCTCACTTGCCCTTCCTCACCTGTCACGGTGGCCAATGGACGGAACACGTGGCTTGAGTGCTCAGTCTTGGGTCCACCCTGGATTCTGAAGGTGGAATCAGTTCCACCTCAACCGCAGTCAGAGAGTGAGGAAGGGACAGTTCTCCAGAGAAAGCAGGCTGCTACCAGAAGAAAGGAGGATTACAGAGCAGGTAAAGAACAGATTCTGCTGTAGCTGTTAACGTTCGCGGACAAATGTGCCTATTGGATTGCCCTTCTAGGATGGTGAAAGCTAAAGGCATAGACAGTGGTGGGAAGCTGCTAAGACATTTGAGAGGGGCAGAGGGGAGCTGCAGTCCCAGAAAGGAGAGGATGGAGCTACCTAAGACACCAGCCACAATTTTGCCTCTGGCAGGTCAAAGCCTAGGTGGGTCCCTGAGAGTTATTATTACCATCACGGGGAAAGAACACCTTTAAGAGTCCACAGGTAGAAATAAAAATGAGTAAGCGAACGTAGAACTCTTACAGAATGTATCAGCTGCTCAATGAGCCATGACAATGTTGTGAATTGAAATGTTTTTGTTGATTCTTTTGGGTTTTGGTATCTGTTACATGTATGACTTGTGTTTTTCTTGCTGCAGGCGTGGTTTTATATTTAAAAGGACAAAACTTTTTACCCTTGAAGGTTATTTATTTATTGCTTGTTGTTACTCTGTGAAAATCAAGGGAAATTTTTTTTCCTTAAGGCGTTGTTTCCTTATTTCAACATCTTTTTTGTTTTCGGTTTGCCTGTAGTTTTGGTAAACAGAATGTAACATGACAGGATTTGGTGTGCTTTAATGTTGTTTATGCTTGCCGCTGATGAATGCCAGGCATACCAATGCCCCCATAAAGGCAAGTCACCAGAGAACCCTCCCCCATCCCAAGCCCATGCCTGTGGCTGGAGTCCCCCAGGAGCTTACAATGGCTTACCTGGGAGGTGGGTGAACCTGCACACACCTTACCTTGCAGGAAATCACATCCAGAAATCTTGTTAACCCTTTTCTTAGCTGAGGAAAATGTTCCATTAAGCTTCCGCTGCCAATTTTGTCCACAAACTTTGGAAAGTGACAGTTGGGTTTTGAAGACTAATGATTTCCTCCTAAGCAGTGTGTCATCAGTTTCCCTGGCTGCCTGCAGCTGAACCTTGGCCTCTGGCCAGGCTTCTTCCTGGTGTAACTGCCTTCTACCTAAAGATCAAGCTTTTAGTTCTAGCTCTGCAATTCTGTTTCGGAGTTGCTCTGACTTCTGAAGCCAATAACCATTTACGGAGGTCAGCACCGTCTAGGATAGCAGCTGCAATCCACTTGAAGCTATTGAGCATTTGAAATGTGGTTAGTCCAAGCTAAGGTGTGCTGCAAGTGTAAAATACATACCAGATTTTAAAGACTTAGTATGTTAGAAATTGAATTGTGCCCCCAACCCCACAAAATCCACATGTTGAAGCCCTAACCCCCAGTGGGAGGTTCAAAGTAAGAAAGTAATTAAGGCTAAGTAAGCTTATAAGGGTAAGATCCTCACAACATTAGGGCCTTTATAAGAAAAGACACCAGAGAGTTCTCTCTCTGCTCTGTGAGCACACTGCAAGAAAGCAGATGTCTGCAAGCCAGGAAGAGAGCTCTCACAAGAACCCAGCCCTATTGGCACGTAGATCTTGGACTTCCAGCCTCCAGACTTCGAGAGAATAAATTTCTGTTGTTTATGCTACTCAATCTATGGCATTTTGTTTTGGCACATGCAGCAAACCAACATATAGTATGAATAAATAATGTAAAATATCTAGTTAATATTTTTATATTGATGACATATTAAAATAATAAAATACGCAACTAAAATTAATTTTACCTATTTTATTTCACTTTTTAAAAAGTGGCTATGAGATAATTTTAAATTATACATGTGTCTTCCATTACGAGACACTGGTGACCTAGACCCATGGGTTATTATTAAATTGTCTTAAATTGCCCTGTCAGATTATTGTTCAGTCTTTGTTCATGAGGGCACTCTAAACTTCTCTTCAGTTTATGTAATCTTCTATTTATTTTTTGTTTAAGAGCCAGACATTAAAATAAAACAAAATAGAAAAGAACAAACACATAGAAACCAGAAGAACACGAGCGACGTAAACCCTGCTATATTTTGTGGTTTTAATATTTTTTTGATTAAAAGGATTTTTCTCCTCTTATCTCTTTTCTGCCTTACTTCTCGCATATTAAAGCCAACATTGGAACAAATTTTAACCTTCATAGTATAAAATGACAAATCCTAGGGGGAAAACCAATCTGAAGGGAGTTGGGGGAGTTTTTGCACCCTCAGGACTGAGTCTTTGGGGGTAGATGGGATGGTTATGGTTATGAAACAAGGCAGAAGGTCTCTTGTTTTCTTTTCAACAGGCCAGGGCTAAGCTCAGCTTTGGGGAGGGTTACCTGTCAAGGCATCTCTGGCTAGAAGTAGGGAGGGTTCTGCCAAGCTATGTTGGATACCTCCTTAGCAACACCAAATGGGCCTCTGAATAGGCCCAGAAAACTGGGGACTCCTTGCTCATGTCACCTGTAGTGGGGGGAGCGTCTTGCCAACAGCAGAGCAAAGTGACAAATGTTCTGGGTTAATCCACATGCTTTGGGCAGGTCTACCTTTAGTAAGAAAGCTTCTGGTACCAAACTTTGCTACCGGAATTCATGGTCTTCACAAGTAGAGGCATTTCTGTTTGTTCTGAAGTCCAGTTTGCTTAGTGTATTCCCTGCTTTTTTTTGAATTTTATCATTGGCTACAAATATTGTCCGTTGTTTACCTCGACCTGACAGATTTATTTGGTTGACTTTTTGAAAAATGTCTGCCAAGTAGCCAAATCAGAATAACCACAGTCTGTTGTCATTCTTCTAAGTACCAATGATGTTCCATGAAGATAGTGACTGATGGGACTTGCAACTCAGATGATCACAGAAATCAAGCATCATTCTTTGCCATGCAGCTGACGTACTTTATGTCTGACTCCCATTTCTTCAAATATAATACAGCATTTTTAAAATGTATATGCAAGTGTTCTGATTTAGTCAGTTCACCTTTACTGCGGCATCAAGGCCATTAGTAAGTAAAACACCCCCTCCCACCTCATCCCAGCCCACCAGTGGCTGGTAGTGAAGAATACAATGACTGCTAGTTTAATTTAGTAGTAATCCTTGATTTGTGCTGAGTGGCCAGTAGTTTTACCCATTGCTTTTGCAACATCAGTGCAGATGTCAACACAGTAAAAAAGGAAAATAGTATCTTTCTTTTATTATGAAAATAGTCTTGAACTCCAAGACCCCCGAACGAGCCTCAGGGACTCCTTGGGATCCAAAATTAACACACTGAAAAGTATTTTTCCAAAGTGGTGTACAAATGGAAGGTACGGTAATTCTCCTTCTGAAAATTAAAAATCATATTAAGATAATCCATTGTTGGAAATGCTGAAGCAGACTCCAGAACACCTGGCTGGGAATGTCATTTAGGGAATGCCTCCATGTGTCAGAAGACGGAACTCAACAATTGTTACGGTGTCCTTCAGTTTGATGGTTTTTGTGCTGTGTGGTGACAACCATTTCCCAATACTGGTTCAGCATAATGGGTCAGTTTCCTTCCTAATTATGATGAAAAGGTGGAAGTTACTCTTCAGAATCCCTGAATGACTGAAAGCTCTTCTCCATTCATGAGAAATCTAATAGGTTCTGCAGCCTCAAAATCTGAATTAGCTTGGACGATTTAGAACAGCTGTAGTTACTTTGGGGATGCTAATGGACTCCTTGGTTATTTATAGTTACAGGCGAAATAGGGGATTTAACTTGGCACAATTGCTTCACTGGAATTGAAGAATGGGCTCTATAAAGACTGAGAAGAGATGCAAAGGCCGTGTTCTCCATTCATCCGCACATGCTGCCAAGAGAACATTTGTTTTCTCAACATGTTTTTGAATTAAAAATACTAATTAATGACATTGCTTTGAGAAATTGTTTGGTATCTCAGTAGAAATCCTAACACATTTTGGAAAGTACTCACCTACATCAAATTTTTCTTTCTTTGTTTTTTGAGATGGAATCTTGCTCTGTCGCCCAGGCCAGAGTGCAATGGTGCTATCTCGGCTCACCGCAGCCTCCGCCTCCGCGGTTCAAGGGATTCTCCTGCCTCAGCTTCCTGAGTAGCTGGGACTACAGGCACGTGCCACCACACCTGGCTAATTTTTTGTATTTTTAGTAGAGATGGAGTTTCACCGTGTTAGCCAGGATGGTCTTGGTCTCCTGCCCTCGTGATCCACCTGCCTCGGCTTCCCAAAGTGCTGGGATTATAGGTGTGAGCCACCACACCTGGTCTCACCTACATTATATTTTAGAGTAAAGAAGTAAATAGGCAAAATGGAAATTATTTCCATATCTGTGTGATACTGTACATTGAATTTGTACATTGCCCTGCATGTATAATGAAATGAAGGGTCTAGAATTCAGCCTCAACAAACACACACACACATACACATACACACACACACACACACACGCACACACACATATCTGTATTAATACAGCTCAGTGACATTTTCAGTATGTTTTTATACGATTTTTCTTCTGGTATAAGAATAATTTCACATTTTTTGTTTAGGTGTTCTTAGGTCAGACTTCTGCCTCATTTTGCCACCAGGGATGCAGATATGTGTCAGTGTCTTAAGATAAGTCCTTTAGGTATCCTTAAAATGATCTTTATTCTGGTATATCCTTGGAGAGATTGCCTTTAAGATTTGATTTAAAATAAGAAAATAGGTATAATAGGTACAGATGCACACTATTAGTAGGAAGACTATGTAAATCCAGAAATCGGACCATCCTAAAATCTTACCTTTTAGAAATCATTTTTATCCTTTCTATTTATTTTCATTGTCATAAAAAGAAGCACATAATCCTTAACCTTTGTTTTGCATTATATCAGATGATAAACCTTCCGAATTTCACACCACACATAATTTTATTTCCTTCACAATTTCCCATGTACATATTCCTAGGTGTAATTGAACAATATTATTTTTATTTAGCAGATTGGGTCCTTCCAAAAGTAGATGGGTAGTAAGGAGGAAGTTGTTAACATAAGCTTACCATGTCTCTGTTTGTCTTCATACATTCCCAACCCTAGATTTGCTATGTTCAAATTAAGTCATCTCTGCACAAATGGAAAATATACATACCTTGCTGGTCCTAGATCTTCTCAAAGGTACCACACTGACACCAAAACAACACTCTTTAGAAGCTTGGCCTTTTATATCCAACTTAGCCAATGGAGCTTAGCACTATCAAATTTCCTACCTGAGTTGTTCCATGTACACAGGATCTTGATTAATGCTTGCAGAGTCCACCTTCGAATGTTCAGGACTTTATCCTCTCAATCTTCCCTCCAGTCTAGTTACTGGGCTGTTTAACTAGAAGTCTTTCGAGGGCAGCATTAATACATTCTTATTTAGATGAATTTATGAGTCGTAGCTCAATGCAATGTTTTAAATCTAATAAGGATCCATAAAAGAAACTTCTTTTAAAGTTAAATTACTTGTACAGACAATTGAACAGAAGACTAATTATACCAGTTTTGCAAAAGAATATGATTTTAGGTAGGATAACTGACCTGTGGTAATCGTTTTATTGTCTATACACTGATAGGTTTAGTATTTAAGACAAATCCTTAATCTCTTATGTTCATAGACATTATCAAGCAAAACTGTTTCTATTTTCATTATCACCATTATGTTGCCTTTGGCATTAAGTGATAAGGCTGCCTTCCATATAATGATAAAATAATCAGCAAATTTAGATGAGATAATTCTGGGGTTTAAATCAGTTATTTGGTGGACTTAAATGGTTATTCGACTGAATTGTTTCAATAGTCTAGCCAATTATATGAGTTAAGTAATTTCAGAGAAAATAGGCACAGCATTTCTCAGTGGGCTAATTCAATGCCCTCAGCCCCCTTTGGGGAGCTGTTGATGTTGTATGTGATATTTCTTGTACATTGAAGATTTTAGTTCAGGGGGTGAGGGTGATGAATGAACCTTCTGAGTGGAGGACTAGGGAAGAGGATACCATGGATTCTGTCTTCCTCTCTTGTTGGAAAGTATGGCAAATTAAAGAGGGAAGGAAGCATCTGTAATTGATTAGAAATGAATCTGGTATGCAGGAGGACAGGTCCCTGAATGGCCTTGGCTGAACCAGCTCTCTCATCTCCTGTTTGTCATTGTCAGGATAATTGCAGAATGTGCTGAGAATGTAGTATCCTGAGATAAGGAGGAAATTTCTGCAACAGCCCAAGCTTTGTCCTATTCCTTCCTAGGACAGGATGTCTTGCAACACTTTAGCTCAGTTATATGTTTCCTTGGGGTCCTGCAACACCTTAGCTCAGTAATCCCCATTTCCCAAGGGTTTAAAATCCAGCGAGACTCTATCCTTCCTAGGCAGCTTTCCTGAGCCCTAGAGAGTCAGCTCACCATGGATCTGAGACTTCTGTTGATTCATGCTGCCTATCTGTGAGTAATAAAGTTGCTCTGCATGACTTGTTGTGTAAGTGTTCTGTCTCATTAGACTCATATGTTGGAAGTTGGGTTTATGTAAAGGCTATGGTAGCTGGGTGAGTGAAAAAGCTCTTGCCAGATCTAAAAACCTTAGCAGAAATTGGCAAGGTATTTAGAGCTCTCTGGAATTGATACTGGTGGATGATATTGGTGAGGTGTTAAGAGTCCTTCCCTGGGATTGATAACTGATGCATGGTCCCAGGGGTTGATACTGGTGCATGGTATTCTGCTTAACAAGGAAAGACTTCAAAGACAATAAAAAGGGCCACATCTTCTGACTGGGGACACCTGGATTAGGTCTTTCCATTTCTAAGAAAGGGGACTTTTAACTCTTTCCAAACCACTTAATTTATTCTTCATCTAATGCTCTATAAGAGTAGTAGAACTGAAAGTGTATGTGGATTAATGGTGTACATGATATTGAGGGAAGGGACATATTCTCACTCTCTGGGAAACCTGTTAGATTATGGGATTCATGGCCGAAAAATCATTAATTTGTCTGTTTCTTGTGGTGTCACTTGTATGTGAAACCACTGAGTAGCTGGATGAAGAGATTGACCCTACTGACTTAAATGAGGGCATGGATGGATGGCTAAATTTACTCAAGCTCTTTTGTTTCCAAATGGATAAAGATAATTGTCTAGAGACAGTAATTTCCTTTATGTGAAAATTTATAACTTGAATTAGAAGGAGGGATTGAAGGCAAAAAGTAATTGGAAGTTTATTATGATTTTAAAATTCAAGTGTACAATCTGAGACTCTGGAAATAAAAATTAAATCTTAAAGTAGTATAGAATATATTAATTTGTGAGTATATTAAGCAAATGCAATACAATGTTCTTGAGTGAGTGTTGCTACTAAAATAATTGGAACAAAACTATTTATTCTCATCAAGCTCCAATAACACCGTTCTGCTGACTTATTTCATTCGTCAGATCTGTTTTTTTCTCTCTGTGGGTCAGGCACTGCACTAGAAGCACAGAGTTTATTGGAGCAACGGATATGTGAACAAATAATTGCATTATAGCATATAATCATTACAATAGATAATATTTATATGCTCTACAATATAGCATATGGAGAAGATGATTAAGTGAAAGTATAGAGCAGAGTATATGCTTCTTGGGGACCTGTAGAAGCCTTACCCACAGGTGGACAAGGTATCATGTGAGATCAGTCTGGAAAAGTAGATTGGGCCAGAGTTATCTTCTGTGCAACCGTGAGTAGCCTTGGAAAAAGGAAAATGACCTACTTAGATAGGAGTTGCTCCTGTTTTTCATTTGGAGGAGGGGTTGCAGGGAGGGGGACTTAGAGGCAAGGAGACCAGGTGGAAGGCTTTTAACAGTAATTCAGACGAAAGAAAATGCAGTATGGGGTTCAGAGTCTGCTGACCAGATGACCTTACTGCCTGTGTGACCATCGGTAAAGCTGTACGCCTGTTTATTTCTAGGTTAACAGGGTATAATAATATCTATCCTTGCTCCAAGCACCCTTCAGAGTCAGGATGGATTCCCTACTCAAAACTTGGTTTGGATGTGACACACTCACAGGGAGTCTGAGAAGATTTATTATTTACGTAATGAAGTTTTCTGGAGAGAGTGGGGCATGCTTTCCAAGAGGGCCTGAAAGCCTTGAGTAGACAGAAAAAGGAGGCTATCTTGGGGTTTTTACTGTGGTTAGAGAGTGGGGCTAGGGGTAGGAGTTTCTGTATGTAGATGGAGGCTTGTGCGGTTTGAATCACCCATGGGTGTCACAGAAGGAAACACTCAGCCTTTCTTATCAATTTGTCCAAGTGTGGGGCACAAAGGGACAATGAGGGGTCACCATTTAAACATCAAAAAAGTGGAGTCAGACTCTCTATTACAACCCAGTTTTTTGAAGACTGAGTTAAATGCTTTAGGCTAAGTGCTCAGCATAACATAGTCTGCCTAGAAGAAATGCTCAGGAAGGGTTACTCGGGGTTATGCTGATTATAATAACAACAAGGCCACAACAAACATGGCGGCTATATAGATAATACAGATAAGGGTTTGGATTTTAAAAAATTATTATACATCTGTAATCCCAGCACTTTGAGAGGCCAAGGCGGGCGGATCACGACGTCAAGAGATGGAGACCATCCTGGCCAACATGGTGAAACCCTTTCTCTACTAAAAACACAAAAATTAGCTGTGCGTGGTGGCACTCACCTGTAGTCCCAGCTACTCGGGAGGCTGAGGTAGAAGGATCACTTGAACCCAGGAGGCGGAGGTTGCAGTGAGCCGAGCCTGGGCCACTGCACTCCAGTCTGGCGACAGAGCAAGACAGAGCAAGACTCCGTCTCAAAAAAAAAAAAATTATTATTTATTTGATTGGTGCCTCAAACATCACGCTAATTATGCTATGGCCTCTAGTTGTCTAATTATATCAACATGCCTATATTAAAGATAAATTAATCAATAAAGATTAATTGAATACCTACTATATTTAAGGTGCTAATCACAGCAGACGAGTTGGATGCACCCTTGTCCCTTAAACCATCTTTTATCTACTGAAATTTGGTTGCCCTTAAACCATCTTTTATCTACTGAAATTTGGTTGCAGTTAGAGAATGAAGACCATTGTATAGCAGACTAAGAGCTTCTTGGGAGGGAAAAATAGATTTCCTTTAGTTTATTAAGAATTGCCAATTCGATTTGTCTTTTGGTAGCAGTAATTGCATTTTTTGTATCCACAAACTGGGCTTAACATTGGGATACTTTATAATTCCCTATTTTCTTTTTTTCCAGTTGTTATACATTTATTAATTTATTTATTTTACTTTAAGTTCTGGGATACACGTGCAGAACATGGAGGTCTGTTACATAGGTACGCATGTGCCATGGTGGTTTGCTGCATCTATCAGCCCATCATCTGCATTTTGAGTCCCACATGCATTAGTTATTTGTCCTAATGCTTTCCGTTCCCTTCCCCCCACCCCAAGACAGGTCCCGGTATGTGACATTCCCCTCCCTGTGTCCGTGTGTTCTCATTGTTTAACTCCCACTTGTGAGTGAGAACGTGTGGTGTTTGGTTTTCTATTCCTGTGTTAGTTTGCTGAGAATGGTGGTTTCCAGCTTCATCCATGCCCCTGTGAAGGACATGAACTTATTCTTTTTTATGGCTGCATAGTATTGTGTGGTATATACGTACCACATGTATTTTTTATCCAGTCTATCATGGATGAGCATTTGGGTTGGTTCCAAGTCTTTGCTATTTGTAAATAGTGCTTCAATAAACATAGGTGTGCATGTGTCTTTATAGTAGAATGATTTAAAATCCTTTGGGATAATACCCTATTTTCTTGAGTAGAAGACATTATCCATTGCAAAAGGCCCCGCTATTTTATGTATCATGAAGAAAGCAAAAAATATCACTGATCAGTTTAGTGATGTTTAGGACATCATTCGTGTAAGATGCTTTCTGATTTCAGAAATGATAAATGTGAAAAATTATCAGTCTTAGAATTCATGAATTTAGTAGTTATGTAGACTTCTGTTGTCTGTATAATCTAATTCGGTTCAGCCTGCAAGTATTAAGTGCCTACTATGTCCAAATACTACTATGGTGGGCTCTCTGAGGGTGCAAAGATTTCTGCTCTTACAGTGTTGTTTCCTACCCAAAACCCAAGACCTAAGAAAAAATAGAAGCACATTAAAATAAAGTTATAAACAAAGTGCTTTGTAGAATTTGAGATTAGTTCCTTCTTGCTTAAACTTCATAATTGAGTTGAATTTTAGGTGACAGTTAATGAGAAGGACCTGCAGGCTAGAAGCATTAGTAGGAAGTGTCATAGGAAAACACAGTGATGAGACGCTGAGACAGGGGTTGGAATTAGAATGAGTAACTGGAGTAGTTGGAGGTAAGAATAAAAATGCAGTGGAAGCTAAATTGTAGATGACCTTGGATGAAGAGGACCTTGGAAAGAATTTGGGCGGTGGACAAGGAAGTTATTGCAAGTTTTTGAGCAAGAAAATGACGTGACCAAGCTGCCCATGGTGGGAGGGTTACTCTAGTAGCCGTGAGCCGGGTGACTTGGAGGAGCAGAACAGAAACTGAGAGAACGGAGCAGAGGGTCCTGAAAATGCTGAGACAGGTGGCGGCGAGGGCTGGCTTCAGGCTGTGATCACAATCAAGGAGGAGGGGTGATGTCACTAGAGTTGTGGTCAAGGTGGAACGAACGGGGCTGAGCCATCGTTCAGAGGCAGATGTGAAGGAGTAATCAATGAAAACCTTGGGTTTTAATCTGAGTGACTGACAGGATTGCAATATCATGAACGGCAAAGGATGGGGGATGGGCAGGAGTAGGTTTCGGGGTGGTGAATGGAAGGGTTAGAGGAACAATAATATCAGCTTTGGGAACAGGTTTGAGATGTTGGTGGAACACTCAGCAGAGTGTTGGAACATGCAGGGGGACTGGGCCAGGAAATAGAGATCCAGGGTGGAGTTGGAGTGGAAACTGACGAGAGGGTACCGGCCAGACACCAAAGATGCACCACATGCTGGGCACTGCGTGGGCTCACTGCTGAGTCAAAGAGATGAATAACTAAGCCAATGGTTAGAGCTCAGTGCTGTAAGTGCTATACTGCAATATACGTGGGGAATGACTATGGTAACAGAAGAAAGAGTCAAGTCTATCTTTAGCTGTGTGTTAAAGGCTGAGCAGATGTCGATTGGCTTCCCAGGGAAAGAAAACCATTTTACACAGAGAAAAAGCACATCCAAATGCACAGATTGATATTGTGCCCTGAGCTTGGGGAGCGGCAGTAGTTTGGTTTGCTGGGAGATAGGGTTGGGATGGGAGAGACATAAGAAATGGATCCTGCAGAATACCCCACTTGGGTGTCAGGAAGGGAAAGAGAACTCAGTGGTGAGGACAGAGAGGAGGAAAGAAAAGGAAAGTCAATCAGTCATGGGATGTCTCGAAAGGCAGACTCAACTCATCAGAGACGGAGGTGTGTTTCATGAACCTGGATTTCTCTCTTCAGTTCTCTGTGCCTCATTTCCTTCATCTGCAAAAGGAGGGAGGGTTTTGAACCAGATGATTTTGAAAGCCCCTTCCTGTTCTGAGGTTCTGTTTGTCTCACCAACTTTGAGAAGCTTTATTTTCTTTTTGGGTCATGTTGAATAATTTAGTATTCTAGTAATTAGAGTCTAATTGGAAGCCCTGCTGGGGTAGCACACATCCTTACAAGGGCTGACTTACTTGCAGGGCAGAGTTCCTGCACTGGGAGCATTTCCTCATTAGACCTCCCCAGGGGCCTCCACCCAATAGCCATTGACTCCTTGGAGTGGGAGAGACATACAAATATTTACAAAGGTCATGTTGGAAAATATTTTAAAACAATTGAACTGCAAAACATGTGTTTAACATTTATAGAGTTTGGACTGGAAAAGATAATTTTAATCATCCTTGTTCTTCCTGAAGTTTTACCAGCTCCTTCTATCCCTTAGAGAACGTCTTCCCAACAGCAGCAAATAGCAAGAGATTTCTAGCAAGAGGGGCTTCTGCACCATTCCTTGTGATTTAGGTGAAGGCTCGATTGGAGTGCATGTTTTCAGATCCTAGTAATCTTAAATAAATAATCCAAGCCCATGACATTAATAAAAGCAGTAATTCTGTCAAGTGTCCTTGCTAACTTCCTAAACTTCTGAGGGGCCAGAGCTGGTGATTTATGAACACTGCCAGAATCTGAGCGGCGGTGTTTTTTAGGGGATTCATTGGGAGGTATACTTTTAAGGGTAATTACCATGTGTCAGAAAGATGCCTTCGCTCCCTTGACACCGTGTGCTCCATTTTATTTCAGAGGTCAAATGGCAGCAGAATTATAGGTGAAAGGGCCCCCTTTCCACGTTTACAAGTAGAAAGTAAATGTTGTAATGTGCTAGGCTTAATTCTGACTTTACGTGGCAGTCAGTTAACTCTGTGTGTACCTTGCTGCCACAGGTTGGCTGAGACTGGCAGCCACTGATTGCATTCTTCCCATACTCCTGTGGAAGAGAGACGTGCACATCTGCCTTCTGTACAGCATGATATCCAGCTGGAGTGTTATCCCAAGCTTCTGCGGAACTATGAAGGAAGTGCACCTCGCCCAGTGTGGGAGAGGGAAAGCAACACATGGAGGGCAGGAACATCTTTATGAATGAGGTCTTACATGAGCTGGATCTTATATAATCAGTTGCGGTTACCTAGATGATACACAAAAAAAGGTGACAGTAAGAGGAAAAGCAAGAGGCATGCGATCATACAGGGTGGGCTAACGATAGGCGTCTCGTTTGGAGCATGAAGGATGAGGGGGAGCTGCAGGAGTTGAGGCTGTGAAGGTAAGGGAAGGTGGTCAGCCTGGCAGTAGAATGGAAATTCCTTCTCTGCTAATAATCTGGTTTTAAAATCTGTTGCCGCTCCACCTGATGAACGTAGATATGAATATGGGCCCTTAAAAAGTCTATCAGTCGCTATCTGCCCAAGTTAAACTAGACATGGCCAAGCTGTCTTGCTGACTCCAAGCTCCCAATCCAGTTCTGGAATTGGCTCTTGGATCCGCACGCCTTGTCGATCTGCACCCCTTGGATTGTTTCTCTATGGACTGGTCCCAGATTCTAATATCCATCTCATCTGCTGAGATGGGTCTCTCTGGTCGATGACCCAGACACTCAAGTAAAGTCAAGAAAATTGCATTGTAGGCCTCCCTGCCCCCAGATAATCAGATAGATCCCTTATAGACTGAGCCACTCTAGTTCATGCTAGATTTTGCTAAATCTCTTGAATTTTGCATCCTAATTTTGTGTCCCAATTTTCTTAAAAAATTAAATTTATAAGGCTGACTCCCCCGCCGCCAATGTATATGTTAAAGCTCTTATTTCCAGTACCTTGGAATGTGACTGTATTTGGAGATACAGCCTTGAAAGAGGTAATTAAGTTAAAATGAAGTCATTAGGGTGGGCCCGAATCTGACTGGTGTCCTTGTAAGAAGAGATGAGGACTCAGACACACACAGAGGGAAGACCACGGAAGGACACAGGGAGAAGATGGCCATCCACAAGCCAAGGAGAGAGGCCTCAGGAGAAAGCAACCCTGCTAACACCTTATCTTAGAGCTTTCCGATGCCAGAACCATGAGAGAAGTTTCTGTTGTTTAAACCCTCTGACTCTGTGGTACTTTGTTATGGTAGTCCTCACAAACACACACATAAGGTTAAAGTGAGGTTGACCCCATTGCTTGGGTCCATGGGTAGAACAAGGTATGACGATGGCCACAGTGATTGGCTTTGGGTTGGTCACATAACCGAAGATAGCCCAATGAGGTCCAGCCTCTATTTTCTTGCACTGCTGGAAAGAGGTATCCTCTTCCTACTGGTGTTCCTGGTGGATAGGAGGCTAGCTGGAAGCCATCTTGACCACCATGTATGGAGAGCGCATGCCTGAGAATAGAGCCAGAAAAGAAACAGTGGCTGGGCGAGGTGGCTCACGCCTGTAATCCCAGCACTTTGGGAGGTCAAGGCGGGCAGATCATGAGGTCAGAAGATAAAGACCATCCTGTCCGACATGGTGAAACCCCGTCTCAACTAAAATACGAAAAATTAGCTGGGTGTGGTGGTGCATGCCTGTAATCTCAACTACTCGGGAGGCTGAGGCAGGAGGAGAATATCTTCAACATGGAAGGAGGTGGAGGTTGCAGTGAGCCTAGATCGCGCCACTGCACTCCAGCCTGGACAACAAAGCAAGACCCTGTCTCAAAAAGAAAAGAAAAAAAAAAAAAGGAACGGTGGAGCTGAGAGTAATGTAGTCACATTCCCCATAATAGCATCTGAGCACCTCAATCTAGTCATGCCTGAGTGTTCTACCCCCAGGACTTTTCAGTTATGTAAGCCAAAACATTCATTCCCCATCTTTTTTTTTTTTTTTTTTTTTTGCCCAAGCCCATTTAAGTTGTTAAAGAATCTCAAATGACATATAAAAATACAAAGTAGCTTTTGCTAAAATGTCCGTTAGTGTTACATTGTTACTTTTACGGCACTTTTCCTTTTCAAATGTCTCTGAAATAGTCTCAGAAACAATAATCTTTGCTCTATGAAATGTATGAGATTTTTATCAGATGAAACTCCCAACGGATTCCGTTTTGACGTATGGTTATGATCAATGCTACTGTGTCTGTATTGATTTGGATTAGTCTGAAGTGACATTGCCCATCATAATTTGCAGTCAGGCAGGTAACTTCACTCATTGTTTCACATTTATAGCATGTGTTTTAAAAATATTATGATGTCATGATTAATACATTGAGTCATCATTCATAAAAGTGTTTTATAAACAATTTTGTAATTACCTTAGACTCTTAGATAAATGGTTTTTCAGGAATATATTCCAGGTTTCATGATGCCTTAAGGGATATTTGAATTTAAGCCAAAACATCCAAAGATACACAGCTTTAGGGCATAAGAGAGGGTTGTCTACAATGTAAATTCCTGGTTGGTGGCAGTGAGGAAAGCATCTGCAAGCTTAAGAGGGTGCTGAAATCCCACCATAGCTTAACCCCTGCTGCCTGCACCTTCACCTCATCCTGCTAGGGCACATGATGGGCTCCTGCCATCCACTTCAGAGGACACATTTGCAAAATCTAAGAGCATGGAAATTCATGCAAAAAGATTTATTTTTCCCCTCCGAAAACATCATCCTTTAGCGAACATGAGCCAAAAACCTTGTCACAACAAGCTTCCTTTTGAAATACGTGATGTTTACTCTCCTCTTATCAATCTGGCAACCTGGCAAGCACCTTTCTTCATGCGGTGTCCTGACACTTCCCCATGGCACCCGGCCAGCGCTGAGAAGTGGTAAGGTGCACACCTGCGGCCTTGCATAGACCACGGAGAGATGCTGTGTCTCCGATGCTCACTTTCCTTGCTACCACCATCCATAGCATGAGTGAAAAGCCAGATTGGCTGCAGGTGAGCGAGAAAAACATATATATACTTTTTGTAGTGGTGGTGCTCTTTCTTAAAGATCTTCCCCACGGATTTTCGTATTCTCAATTCATTCCTGCCCTTGGTGACAATTTGGCAGTAGAAAATGCATTACCTAGATTTTGTGCTTTCTCACAATTAAGAAAGAGTATACCAGAATTTATGGGAATGGTTAACAAGATTCCAGATATTCTGAAATATGATTTAATAAGTACAGATTTGAGTGTAATATGACGTATATGACAGAGAGAAAAATTCCAAAACTCATAATTTGCTTTTTTCTTCATAGTCTTTCCTTCTCTCTCTCCTTTCCTTTCCTTTCTTTTCTTTTTCTTTTCTTTTCAGTGTCTCACTCTCTTGCCCAGGCTAAAGTGCAGTGGCATGATCATGCCTCACTCCAGCCTTAATCTCCTGGGCTCAGGCAATCCTTCCACCTCAGCCTCCCAAGGAGCTGGGACTACAGGTATGTGCCACCATGCTCGGCTATTTTTTTATTTTTATTTTTTTTAAATGGGATTTCACTGTGTTGCCCAGGCTGGTGTTGAAGTCCTGAGTTCAAGTGACTCTCCCGCCTTGGCCTCCCAAAGTGCTGCCAAATTTTATAGGCCTGAGCCACCATACCTGGCCTTTGTTATTTTGTTTTTAAAAATATGAATCAAGTGATAATATGTCTTAAAATCTCTCCATGATATTGGGCTACTCTCTAGAAAGCAAAAAAGAAATAACCTGTGTGTGGTTTTACTATTTATTTATTTATTTTTGTTTATTTTTTTGAGATGGAGTCCTGCTCTGTTGCCCAGGCTGCAGTGCAGTGGTGTGATCTCGGCTCACTGCAGGCTCCGCCTCCTGGGTTCAAATGATTCTCCTGCCTCAGCCTCCTGAGTAGCTGGGACTATAGATGCATGCCACCACATCGGACTAATTTTTTGTATTTTTAGTGGAGACGGGGTTTCACCACGTTAGCCTGGATGGTCTTGATCTCCTGACCTCATGATTCACCTGCCTTGGCCTCCCACAGTGCTGGGATTACAGGTGTGAGCCACCGTGCCCCGCCTTTGTTTATTTATTTATTTTAGCTCCATTTGTCTTGTCTATGGTATCTCCAGAGTAAGACAGTGATGGTCAGGTACATAAACATGGAGGGCCTAGATGGGATCACTTGAGCCCAAATCCCAGCTCTACCAGGTTTTAGCTGCAGGACTCAGGACAATAGATTAAACCTTTTCTGCCTCAGTTTCCCCATGTGTAAAGTGAGGCTTAAAAATACTATCCAGCTCATAGGGTTTTGGGAAGAATTAAATCAGAGAGTCAGTGTAAAGAATGTACCACAGAACTTGGCATAGTGCAGTCATAGTAAAAACTTGCTTTTCTTATCATTATTGTTATTATTCACAGTTCCTGGCACCTTGTAGGTACACAATAAATGTTGAGTTGATCAATGTTACAGGGCATTCATGGTATCTATGTGTTTGCATTCTCAAAAACTAAACAGAAGTGTGAAAAATATCATTTTCATTCTATTTAAAGTCAAATGTATCCTTTTCCTGTGAACCACAGACAGCATAATGCTAAAAAAAAAAAATCCATAGCATATTAAAAAAGTACATATGGAAGTGAGGAAGGTAGAAGGAAATGGCCAGTCTGGGAAAGAATTCATATGCATGGAAAGACAACAGCTCTGAATAAAAAAGAAAGTTGAATCTTCTAGAAAGAAATGCCCAGGCCATGCATAGTCAGAAAAACTTACTTTATAAAGGAGTTTTGTAGAATTTTTGCAAAGTGCTAAAGCAATTTAGTGTCAGGATACATTGATTCTAATAAAAATAAATTAATACATTGAAAAAGTTCAGGCACCTATATTCAAAGGCCACCAGGCATTTTAACAGGAGATAAGTAAGAACCATTAATCATGGTTTCCACCATGACCCTAGGCGACTGTGGCCAGGCTGAGCAGCGGTGCTGGGAGGGTTCTGCTGGTACTGGATAAAATAATGATTTTATCTGCGTGTTCTACACTCCATGTCGTCTACACTTTTGCTCTCTTAAAAGTTAAGTACAAAATTGTACCTGTTGACAACTTAATTTTTTTCACCTTTTGGCCCTATCCTTAGGAAACGGTAATAAAATCAGTGAAATGTGTATTTCTTCTCTACTTGCTTGGCATAAATTAGTGGTCACCCTGAGAGAGAAACTGGGAGAAGCCCAATTGTACACTGGCCTCATTTACGCTTTGACCATGTTTCTATCCATGAAGTGAGTTCGGGGTCACAAAGTTTATTAATCGAATCATTTACGTTTCTAGGATCAGAGACTTCTTTGAGAATCTGATAAAAATGATGGGCCCTCTCTCCTCCATGTGGACATTGGGAGTATGGTACATTCAGAGATTCCCTAAAGATCTACAAGTGCCGTGTTGAGATCCTCTGTGCAAGGTACCTTTCAGATGTCATGCCTTCATTGCAAAGCAGTGATGACTACATCACTGAGATGCCATTTAAAAGAGAATGTGTGAGGTTCTACAGCGTCAGATTCACCAGACAGGGGGCCTCACTGGTACACTGCCAACACCCCACCCTTCATACAGTAGCACACAGTAGGTGCTCAAATTCCAGGAAATGCCAGCTAGGGAACAAATTGGCAACTTCTCTTCAGCCTCGACTCTTTTTTCTTTTTTTTTTTTTTTGAGATGGAGTCTCCCTCTGTTGCCCAGGCTGGAGTGCAATGGCATGATCTCGGCTCACAGCAACCTCTGCCTCCTGGATTCAAGCAATTCTTCTGCCTCAGCCTCCCAAGTAGCTGGGACTACAGGTGTGCCACCACACCCGGCTAATTTTTTGTATTTTCAGTAGAGACGGAATTTCACCACGTTAGCCAGGATGGTCTCCATCTCCTGACCTTGTGATCCACCTGCCTTGGCCTCCCAAAGTGCTGGGATTACAGGTGTGAGCCACCACGCCCGGCCTAGCCTCAATGCCTCAACTCTTCTAACTCATGTTTCCTGTGAGGCTGCTGATATTTTCATACACAAAGGTTACAAATTAGCTAGATTTGATTTCTAGATTCCAAGACTGTGTAGTCATAGTTGCAGCAGAACTCTGTGTTTCTCCTTCTAAGCAGGGCTTTAAAACAGTGCATGTTGCATTACTAGAGAAAGTATTACAATTTCTTCCTGAAATGTTTTAACCATAGAGTCAATCTCTGAACTACAGTTATGGGTACAGTTATGACATGGCGTCTATATATTTGTCTTGCAAAAACTAAACAGAAGATGGACAGCTCTGACCATCTTCATTCTTCCATGATTCCAACCAACTACTGCACCGGCCCCCCCACCTCAATAACAGACTGAACTCTATTTTCTTTCTATAAAATTCTCTTTCCGAGAATACCAGAGAGTCCGTTTCAGTCATGATTTGATGACTCCTATATAGTAAACCTCCTCTGTGAGTGAAATAATTGAACGTAACACATTTGATAGCTTTAATCTTAACTAAATCACCGAACCTTTTTGGGATTTCATTTTCTACTATGTCGAAGAATAGGATTGGACTTTAATAACTAAGTTTGCATTAAGTTTAAGATTCCATAATTTTTTAAACAGACATCTATATGTGTGTACACGTGTATTTGTATATATTGCTCAGATCTGGTATTTTCTAAGCTGCTGATTCCCTCTGAAAGAATCTCAAATACTCAAGCATATCTTTTTCTTTTTAGCACATATTAAAACATGCAGAACCATTTGAATTATCATCCTGGTAAGCCTGTCACCCAATTAAAGCATCTAAAGGTCAATTGCAAATCATTTCCTTGCAATAGTAAGTCTGGAATGTCAAGTTTTGAAACATTTAAAAAATTGCGATTTCTTCATATACATTACTTTCAGCCACATAAGCATATAAAATTCAATGCATAAATAGCTACCCTGAGATGCCATTTAAAAGAGAATTTGTGAGGTTCTACAGCATCAGCTTCACCAGACAGACGGCCTCACTGGTACACTGCCAACACCCCACCCTTCATATAGTAGAACATAATAGGTGCTCAATAAATATTGAGCAAAGGAAAGGGTCTAATAACTGATACAGGGTGGGCGTAAAGTCCAACAATTATTTCTGGGGAGAAGGAATTCGAAATTGAAGATCAAGGGTTCGTGGGTAGCAATCAGAGTTGAGAAGATAAAAGACAAGCTAAGAAAAGGAACACTGACTGGGTGTAGGGGGAGATCATGAAACTGATGAGGTGTACCCTGAGGGAAGGAGCAGATAATGAATGTATTTTGCGTATATTTTATTTAACAATGAGTAATTTTACTTACGGCAAAATATAGAATGCCTTGTGTCCTCCACTGTTTAGATTAGTACCCATCTTACTGAATGAAAAGTCCTTTGAGTAAATGGAGGCTTGTGTGTTTTTAAACACCCAACAGAACCTCAGGAAAACTGTCTGAAGCCACAGTGTAAATTTCACAAGCTGAACAAATCTATATGTGTATGTGTGTAAGGCTCACCCATTTTAGCATCGCTCCACCTCTTCAAATCTCATTTTCTGTTAAATCTATCAATATCAATCTGCAGGTAAAGATTTCCAGCAAAAATTATGATATCGGTTAGGAATTTATTTGGTCGCAGGTATTGAAAAGGCCTCACTTAAAGAACACAAACAGATGTCTAGAAGTAGATGGCTGCTGGCATTGATTCAGTGGCATCCTGCAATGCCACCAGATGCCCAGGCTTCTTGCCTTCTTCCATTCGGTCATCCTGTGTTTGTTTGATTCCATTCTCATGGGCTCGAAGATGGTTGCTGTAGCTCCAGTCATCACATCTACATTCAAGGTGGGAAGAAAAGTGTGTGTGTGTATTTGGTGGTGGTAGTGGAGCGATATGCTAACTACTCCTGTCTCGTTTCATGAGCAAGTATTAAGGGTTTTCCAGAGCACCAGTGAGCTTTCATGTATATTTTATTAGCCAGATGATTTTACAAAGCTGTTCTTAGAGGTAAGAGAGGGTGAGACAGTGAACATCTCATCTAGGGCTGGGCACATTGTTGTTCTAACATCATTTGGGTTCAGGTGACAAGGATGAATCAAAGAATGGAAATACGTTGAGAAATCAATAGCACTTGCCCCAGCGACAATGCTGGAAAGACGGTAGAAATCAGAAGAATGAAAGCAAAAACAATAAATTTCTCTCCTATTTGGTGTTTAAAGCCACTCTTATTTCCTACAATTGCCTTGAGTAGGTGTTACTGCTTGCTTGCTTGCTTACCTCAGGAGAACATTTCGTGAATAATGATGTAAGTTTCGTTTAAGAGTTTAAATAACAATGAGTCAGATGTGTACTGTGTTGCAATTTTTTTTGCATACATGAATTTTAAATTTTACTTAAAATCATTAAATATATTAAACTTGTACATAAACTCACTGATTTGCACATAAACAGTTTTGGAATTAAATTCCTGTGTTTTGGTTAATAGATAGAATTGAGAATGTGGCAATATTTTACATGTAGAAGTGCTCAGGGAGAAATAAAAATTTCGTCTGCTGTACATAAGTCAGAGAAATGGAGAAGAAAAGGCAGGAAGGGGAATAGAAATTGTTTAGATGCCACAGGATGAGAATGCGAATGGCACTTAGGCTGTCAATAAGAAAGATTGTAGCAGGAGAAGAAAGAACAGAAATTAAAAATGTATTGAAGATCTGTTTATTTTTTAAATTTAACTTTTTGCTCTGGAAAATTGCAAGCATATACAAAAGAAGAGAGAATGTATGGCAATCAACCTGCTTGTACCTATCACCTGGCTTCAACAACTATCAACACGTGGTCAATTTTGTTTCATGTACATACTCCCCCACCCCCTCATTATGTTGAAGCATACCTCAGACATCATATCATTTCATTAGTAAGTATCTGTGTGACTCTTTTTAAATAAAACAATCTTTAAGCATATAGTTATCTTTGGAATCAGAGGTGACTTCAAATTCTACTCCAGGCACCAAGAATTATGGGGGCTAACCCAAGACAAACTTATCTGAGTTCTGTAGGTCAGAAGTCTCACATGGGTCTCACTGAACTAAAATCGAGGTGTAGGCTGACTCTGTTCCTCTCCTAGAGGCTCCAGAGGAGAATCTGTTTGCTTTTTCCTGGGGTTGTTCACAGAACCCAGTTCCTTGTGGTTGTAAAACTGTGGTCTCCATTTCCTTGCTGGCTATTGATTGACGGCCATTATCAGCTTTTAGAGACCACTGCATTCCTTGGCTTGTGGCTTCCTTCTTCCACCTTCAAAACCAGTGAAGGCAGGTGATACAGTTAGGCTTTGTGTTCCCACCCAAATCTTGCCTTGAATTGTAATTCTTATAATCTCCATGATCCCCAGGTGTCAAGGGAGTGACGCGGTAGAGGTAATTGAATCACTGGGGAAGTTTCCCCCATGCTGTTCTTGTGATAGTGAGTGAGTTCTCACGAGATCTGATGGTTTTATAAGGGGCTCTTCCTCCTTCATTTGGGACTTCTCCTTCCTGCCGCCTTGTGAAGAAGGTGCCTTGCTTCCCGTTTGCCTTCCACCATGATTGTAAGTTTCCTGCGGCCTCCCCAGCCATGCTGAACTGTGAATCAGTTAAACCTCTTTTCTTTATAAATTGCTCAGGCAGTTCTTTACAGCAGAGTGAAAACAGACTAATACACCAGGTGAGTCCTTCTCATGTCCTTCTCTGACCCTCTGCTTCTCCTTTTAAGAACTCATTTGATTAGATTCCACCTATCTAGGATAATCTTCTTATTTTAAGGTCAGCTGATTAACAACCACAGCCCCATCCACATTCTTAATTCTGCTTTGCTGTGTAACACATCACATCACACCACGTTTTCTTTCTTCTCTTTCCCTTCTTCTCACTGTTACTCTTTTGTTAGTGTGGTGGCAGTTATTCATGGTGGGATAACCTTTTATATTTATTTTTGTTTTTCTAAAGTTCTCTCTTTTCAATGAAGACTGCTTAACTGAGCATAGTTAATCAATGATCACTTGTTAGCAATCACTTGCAAATTGAAAAAGGAAATCTCAGTTACTGGTGGCAATGTAGGGATTGGTGGGAACCTGAAAGATACTGAAAACTCTGAGCTAAGGGACTAAAATATGGTAGACAGAGCTGTTTATGCTATTTATTGCCATGGTGGCTTTTTTTTGGGGGGGATCATAACTTAAATGTAACCCCTTACTTATACTGGTAACATTTGAAATGGCCTGAGGTATAGAGTCCATGGGTAGATAGAAATTCACAGTATCCATAGGCTCTGTTAGAGGTGCTTGGGAAAATTAGGGAACATGAATAAACAAAACAAACCAAAACAGTCTATCTTCTTGTGGTTGAGAAGAGACAGGCAATATATGAAAACTTAATAAAGCACATAATCTCGTGTACTAGAGCATAGAGTTAGGAGGTGATAAGTAGCAGAAAGAAGGGGAATCTAGAGTGGAGGACTGGAGGGTGGTTTGCAATGTTACATAGCACGGTCAAGGGAGGCCTCATGGAAATAGAAACATGTTAGCAAAGATTTGAAGAAGGTGAGAGTATTTCATTCACATAACAGGGAGAAGAGGGTTCTAGGAAGAGAAGCCAGCCAATGTGAAAGCCCAGGAATCAACTGCCCATTCAGATGCTACCTCCCGTGGGCATTAGGAGGTCCGCTGTTGAGATCTCTGTGTCATCCTCCCCACTGCCCATTTGGTTTTAGCCTTTATTACAGGACTCCAACTCACCATTCAATAAATGCGTTCTAGTTTTCCCCTTGATGAACACGGGAGCAGGAAGGGTGACCAGCTGCATCCTTTTGAGTGAAAATCTACAAGACAAACAGTCCTTTCTCTGGTTAATATCGAACTGCTCTTATAACTTTGGTTATTATGCTAACGAAGCTTTAGCAAAGACTGATAAGATTGTGGCCTTTTAAATCCTAATTAGCATGTTCCCTGGCTTTAGGAAGAACATAGGCAAACCCATAAAAAAGGGGAAGGAAAGGAATTCTGGAAATAAATATTTATAGCGAATCCTGCTGTAGGATTTTTGTATTTTTCGATAGGTGTTAAATTAAGTTTAGCCTAAAGCTGCCTCCTTATGTATTTTAAGTTCAGCCTAAAGGTTTCTTCGCGCATAGTGTAACCTTACTGGATGCGTAAACAGACTGTAACCTACTCTCATGCCAATCACCGAGTTTCGGCCAATCAAAGGCAACTAGCTGTTCAAACCGTGTTCAAATGAGGCAAACACCTAGCTGCAACCTCACTTCCGTTTCCTGTAGTCACTTTCCTTATCCTGTCCATAATTCTTCTTTGTCCAGAAGGCAGTGCTGGAATCTCTCTGAACCTATTCTGGTTCATGGGCTGCCTGATTCACGAATCATTCTTTCCTCAGTCAAACTCTGGTAAATTGAATTTGTCTACGATTTTTTTTTTTTAACATAGAAATGGCTTCCCTTATAAACTGTGCTTTTCATAATCTTGGCTCTGGGATTTTTATGAATTTGTGATCAGTTTCAATTTGGAAAAGTCTGGTGCTCCCTTACACTTTCACTAATGGTGTGATTATAGCTGAGGTGAAGAGATGGGTTCTGAGGCTGGAAAGATCAGAGACCAAGTTGGTCTTGGTGTGAGAAGTATAAATACATCAGGCTGAGGGTACTTGGGTGGAAGGGGCACAGACCCTTCCCCTAGGCCAGGGGAGTCCAAAACTGAAACTAGTACTAAGAAAGAATAAACCCAAATTTATATGAGAAGGCAGAAGCAGCTCCTTTATTACAACCCTACAGTTATGACAAATGAAGACACATCCAAGAACAGATAATGAAAAATTTTGAATTATTGCCATTGTTTCTCATATTCCTGAGACTCTTGAATTAATATAGCAAAGCAAGTCTGAAGATAAAAAGCCAGAAGCTTTATCAAATACATTATGTCTGCCAGAAAGTCTACACTGAACTAACTCAATGTCCAAGTAGTGGCTAGGGTTTTGTGTAAGACGTGGCATGGATTTTCCTGGGAGGTCTTAATTTGCGTATCTCTTCATTTGAAGCCAAAGTTTATGACTACAGGTGACCTCTGTGCTTTTTCTATCGGGTTGTTATATTTATTTCTTCCTTATTTCTGGTTTAGTTTTCTTTACTTTCTGGGGGAAGCAGGAAGTTCTTTTCTCTAGATCTCAAGAACATTTGTCTATGATGGAAAGGGAGAGGGAATAAATGTAATGACAAACGTTGAGAAGCATTGTGTCTAGAAAGTAGCTTTTAAGTGTTAATCTGTGCAGAAGGCTCAATGTGTGCAAGAGTTAGGCATTATATAGATTATAAAATAAATGCAGTAGATCAATAAATGCTTTAACTTTACATTTAAATTGTTTTAAGGACCAACTTTAATTCCAGATTTATTCTGTTTTTTTTTCATTCCTATACAAATAAGAATATAATATTTTCTTTCTCATTTGATTCCCATTGTGTATAAATCTCCACAATATGAATCGCTATTTTCATAGCCAATATTTACTTTTTAATATTTTTCAAAATATAGAATTATACATATGCTAAAGAGTTAGGATTTATACCTTATAGTCAAGGAACTGTTTCCTGATTTTGAAAAAAATGTCCTCTTCTGGCTGTTTTTATAGGTTGATGTATGGGAAATGTGACATAGTTTTTATGTTTTTAAGTGTTTTTATATTTATGGTTGTATTTTTATATGAATCAGCAAAACATAATTTGTTTACAATTATCTAACTTCTGATGGTCATGATCCATTTCTTACAGGAAAGCTGCTTATTAACAAAAGCAAAAACACAGTATATAGAAAGCATGTAATCACTTTATGTTTGAAGATAAAGTTAAGGTTATGGCAGAGTTTTCTAAGATTCTACTGAGTGGAATAGAGAAAAATTTAAAAAAACGTACAATAGCTCTATTTTAATAAAATTTTTTTCCTTGCTCTTAGTATTGTGGTTATACAATAGGTGAATTCAACATACATGGAGGCTTATGGTTCTTAAATATAGAAATTGTTCCATTGCTAATTTCCCCAAAGAGATTTGTGCAGTAAATGCTGTGAAATGTATATTAAAAACAATACATAAAACAGGTCTAGCCCTTAATAATTCCTCTCATATGATGGCAAACCTGAAGATCTTTTAAATTCTATTGTTATACTGATGAGCTTGCAAAATAAACAAACAAACAAAAAACAACCACCACCTAAAAATCTTATTAACGTCAAGTAAAATGATAATCTGAAAATGGAATCTATTGTTTCCCCTTTCCTTTCCTTCCTCAAACTTAAACTGCTTTTTTTTTCTTTCCTGGTAGTTTTAAATATGAAAGGACAACTAAGTACCTTCATTTTAATATTCATTATTTCTCCTATAGTCTCATAAGGAAATAATAATATATTCATTTTTAAAGCCCGAACTATGATGTGATAAAGTTGAAAAGTCACTGGTATTTTCCAGGTTTAAATGTGGTCTTTAAAATCATTTAGGTATGCATCTGTGTGTTTTGTTGGTATGCAGTGTATTTTCCGTGAGCAACACAACAGCTAAATAAACTCTGCATGATTTTACCTCCTTTCGGCGCTCATGCATTTATAAACAAATTCTATCAGCTGTGTACCTACTTTGTCACTTTCCACCATGAGCTCACACAACTCACCGTATAGCAGACATTTGCAAAAGCGGGTGTGAAATTTAGAACAAGTTCCAGGAAAAGCAGTTGACTTTCTTACCTCAAGGCATAAAATCATAGGCCCTTTGCCAGGTTTGTGGACACTTCATTCTTTACTAAGCTAACTTCTCTCCCTGCTCAGCTCTGTTCTTTTCTCCCTCTCCCCATCTCCCAGGGCCACTCTGAAAGGAGAAAGAACAGCCCAGGTGAGCTGGTCATTCACTTGTAGGCATTAGAATGGCAGAGCTGTCACCTGTGGGCTGTGTAGGCTGTAAACATGACTAAGCTACTTTACAGAAAGTTATGTAAAGAGCTGCTAATGTTCCCTGAAGACTCCCCTGCCATGCTGGCTGTACAGGCGTTTGGAAAGAGGCAGGTCAGGACGTGTGTGGACGCTACTACCCTCGCTATTTATGAGCTGTGCAGCTTGTGGTGAAAAGCTGTCATTTTCCCCCTGGGTGTGTAGAACCAGTTTCTCCGGTGTGCCAGGCCATGAAGCTGAGGCTTATCCAAAAGGAGGGGCTAGGGAGAAGGGCTGCAAGGAAAGCCAGAGATATATCACTTATTTAAACTCCGAGTGGGGAAAGAAAGTGAGGATTAAAAAAAAAAAAAAGGAAAAAGTATCTTAGAAAGTTCTCTCAATTATCTGTGGTTTCTTATGGTGGAAGCATCTTCTCTCTCCATCCAATGGAAGTGGAGGACAATGTGGGAATTAAGTTGGATGGAGAAGAAGCAGGACTCACAGCTCACTGGCTGGACCAAGCCATTGGCAGAGATGATTCCCGGACTGACTTTCGTCCCTTACAGATTAAATTTATTTAGAAAAATCTCAACGTTATCCAAACAGATTAAAAATGCCCTTTCCTATTCTGGAAAAGGGTTGAATCATGCAAAAGGAATAAAAATGCCCTTTTCTATTTTGGAAAAGATCCGAATCAGCGCCTAAACTAACCTCATTTGAATTTTTAAATGGTGTATATAGTAGTACTTTGGTACTCTAAAGAGGGACCCAATACCTGTGCTGTCACCATAGGGTAAAAAAAAATGTAAACATAACAGGTTACAAAAAATATCCTTCTTTTTCACTTGCCTGCAAAATCTAGGCAGTTGGAATTCTTTAGTAGGCCTGCTTGCACTCTTCATAATGCTGTATAAAGGCAAATAGGGTAGGCATTGATCACAAAATGGACTTGCAAATGACTGTGTCTGCTGGTATAAATCAGTGCCACCCAACAAAACAGAGGAGTCAACCATTCTGTGGTTGCTGCTTTTCTTGAATTTTCTTAATATATCTGTTTTTTTTTTTAAATGATTCTAACTGTCAACTGGGATTATTACACTGCATAATGATATTTTTTATGTCCAAACATATGAATAAAATTACTTTTTCCCCATGTATATTATGGTTATACATGCTTTCTGAAAGTAAATTAACATAGAAATAAATCTGTGATGTCAAGAATATGCATTAACCTGTTTGGGCCTTATAAATATGTAAAAATAGCACCTAGTGTTTTGCCTCTCTGTGGTAGTGTAATACCTTATCCTGAATCTAGAGCTGGACATTTTGTATATTAGAATATACAAATTCTGATTCATTCGTATGTTGAAGCCCCGATCCCTCAGTGTGATGGTGTTATATTTATTCAATGCAATTTAATAATAATTTAAGAAAATAGTACGTGTTTGGTTTTGTACCTGGTGCTCAAGGGGAATGCAATGAAGATTCTCACGTGGTCTTACCTTTTTGAGGCTTATCATCTTGTCTTAGATGTGACTGATGTATTGTTGCTTGGGCTGTTGCATCAGATTCTACCTTGTCTTTATTCTGTTTCCAAACTGTTCTTCACGTGTCTTCTAAAGAAATTCATCTGAGCTTTCTTCCCTCTTCCCCTCTTATTGGTAGAGATGATCCTCATTGTCACTCCCCTTTGGGGTCCGGCGCTCTGGCCACACGAGCTGTCATGGTGGCTTTCACACTCACGGTTCATTCGTCTCTGAATGTGTGTGTGCTATTCCCTTTGCCTGCCTTTCCACATCTAACTCCATCCACCTGGGGAAAGTCTTCCTCATGCCTTAAGGAATCTGCTCATGTATCACTTGTTTTTTGAACAAGAGCTTTCCTGCTGCTGTCCCTCCCTGGCAGGTCTCCATCTTCAGAGGCCTCTTCCTCCTCCTTAACTACACTTCTCAGAGCTTTCCACCTGCCCTTCGAGTGTCTTTGGTGTGCTTGTCAGTGTCCTTGACTGGCCTGAGTGCTCTTGGTGGCCAGGGTTTTTGTCTTGTTCAATCTTTGTGCCACCACCACATAGCACATCTGAGTAGACACCCAACAAGGGTCTGCTGAATACACAGTCCCTTCATCACCTGAAAAATGATTTTCAAACAGCACTACGTCTGCATATAGTTTTCTTGGATCACGAAGGCTAGAAGAAAACTGATTTACTCAAAATATCTGAATCGGTTCTGGCTTCGTCTTTGTCTCTTCCTGCCTTCTTTATCTTCATTTGCTGACGGCTTCATGAACCAAACCACCTCTTTCTCCAGCTTGAGCTCTACAAAAGCTCCCATCATCCTTAGAATAAAATGAAGGCCTTAGCTTGGCATACAAGGCCCCCTGCAATCTTGCCCTCCCAGTCCCCCCAAACTCATGCTGTGCTTTCCCATCATACACTGTGTTCCAGATACAGGAACCTCTTTTGATGCCTAGAACATGCCAGCCTCTCTTCTGCCTGGAGGTCTTCACACCTGCTGTTCCATCTGCTGGAACACTCTTCCATTTTTCCACAGGGCAAGCTTCTTATCTTTCAGGTATCAGCTTCAATGTCACCTTTTCGAAGACACCTTTCCTAGTCACCTCTTCCCCATCTTTTTCTCTAGGCCTACATCTGTTTTTGTCCTTCAAAGCCAAATCACAAGTGATTAATTTATTTGTATTTACTTTTTTCTTTGTTTGTTTGTTTGTTTATTCATTGTCTCTCTTTCTTTCATTAAACTGTGAGCTCCTTGAGGACAGGGACCATGTCTGCGTTTTTCTGCTGAATTCCCCAAGGCCTATGACTGCACCAGGCACAGAGTAAATGATAAGAAATATTTCTTGTTCATGGAATACTATGCAGCCATAAAAAATGATGAGTTTGTGTCCTTTGTAGGGACATAGGTGAATCTGGAAACCATCATTCTCAACAAACTGACACAAGAACAGAAAATCAAACACCGCTTGTTCTCACTCATAGGCAGGTGTTGTACAATGAGAACTCATGGACACAGGGAGTGGAGCATCACACACTGAGGTCTGTTGTGGGGAGACTAAGGGAGGGATGGTGGGGATAGGGAGTTGGGGAGGGTAACATGCGGAGAAATGCCAGATATAGGTGATGGGGATGGAGGCAGCAAACCACATTGCCATGTATGTACCTAGGCAACAATCCTGCATGTTCTTTACATGTACCCCAGAACCTAAAATAAGTAAAATAAAAAGTAGAAAGCTTTGAAAGGCCATTGGGAAGAATGGAAAAGTAGATTAAAATATCAGCACTGGCTAATATCTTCTTGGTTCTATTTCTTCATTATCCCACCTATTTCCCTCCCTTAACCAACTGATCCAAAATGCAAATCCCAGTTGAAAGCTAATTGTCAAGGCTTTCTCAGTCTGAATTTCCTCATGTATAAATTGGGGGCAATAACCCTTCCTCAAAGTTTTATGGAGAGGATGGAATGAGATATCATAAGTAAAAAACATATCTGGCCTGGAGTCCTTAATGAATACTGTCTCCTTTAACCATCTTTCTGTAATCAATCTCATCTCAGTCTCTTTCCATGTTTTAGAACTTTCATCTGGTCTTCGGGATATGGTATTTCCCCGGCAATTTGCATTCTTCATTAAGCTCACTCTTCATTGACTACTCAAAACCCCTCCACAATTACAGAACAAAGCGCTTTACCACAAACATTTCAAATAATACTAAGTAAAGCCTGTTCTCTCTGTCATGGTGAGATTCTGGAGAATTTAGGAATCATTAATGCCCTGTAAGGTCTTGCTTGTCCTCCCACAGCTTATCTTTCAAAGTGGACTATATTCTAATTTGTCTCAGAAGCCAATCACAGATCTAACTTTCACAAAGTTGGCCAACACATTTTATTTGTAGTTCCCAACAGGATCATCCCTTTCTGAAATGAGTTCCATAAATACAGAAATCTCTAGACTAAGAGTAGTAATGATAATCAATCTATTCTACTACTTGCAATTTTCAGAATTGATTTGGACATAGTTAACCTTTGTTTCCCAATTAACTCTTATTTGTGTGTGTTTTTTTTTTTTTTTTTTGCTTGTTATTGTTTACTTCTATTTTCTATACATGTGACCATATACATTATCAGCAGCAGCCACAAGGCACAAAAATGATTCTAACGTTCACATGCTGGAACAGACAAGAAGAACCAAGAAAAACAACTGATAAAGAAGAAGAATAAAAGGAGCCAACATTATCAAATATTATAAAAAGCCAAAAAACACAGAAAACTGAAAATCTCCCTGTGATCTTACTTAACCTTCTGTTTCTATAGAAAATGAGAGCTTAACATTTCCCACCCCCCAGCTTTATTAGGGTATAATTGACAAATAAAAGGTATACATATTAATAGTGTATGATGAGTTTTGATATACCTAGACAGTGCAAAATAATTAAATCAAGAAAATTGATCTGTCCATCACTTCACGTACTTATTTTTTTGTGGTGAGAACATTTGAGATCTCTTAGCAATTTTCAAGTACACAAACATTATTATTAACTATAATCACCAGAATGTTCAAGAGATCACCAGAACTTATTTATCCTGTTTATCTGAGCCTTTGTACCCTTTGAACAATTCTCTTTACCCCCATTTCCAACATCACCAACCCCAGCAATCACCCTTCTACTCTCTGGTCCTATGAGTTCAACATTTTTAGAGTCCACACAGAAGTGAGATCATGCAGTACTTCTCCTGCTGTAACTGACTTCACTTGGCATAATGTCTTCTAGATTCATCTATGTTGTTATGAATTATAGGGTTTCTTTCTTTTTTAACGCTGAATAGTGTTAACTTTTATTTTCGATTCAGGGGCTACATATGCAGGTTTGTTATCCAGGTGTATTATGCAATGCTGAGGTTCGGAGTGTGATTGATTCCATCACAGAGGTGCTGAGTAGAATACCCAATAGTTAGTTTTTCAACCCTTGCCCTCCCCGCTCTCTCCCTCCTGTATTAGTCCCCAGTGTCTATTGTTGCCATCTTTATGCCCATGTGAGAACATGCAGTATTTGGTTTTCTGCTCATGCATTAATTCACTTAGTATAATGTCCTCCAGCGGCATCCATGTTGCTACAAAGGACATAATTTCATTCCTTTTTATGGCTGCATAGTATTCCATGATATATATATATGTACTACATTTTCTTTATCCAGTCCACCAGTAATGGACACTTATGATGGTTCCATGTTTTTGCTATTATGAATAGTGCTGCAATGTACTGATTAGTGCATGTATCCTTCTAGCAGAATGGTTTATTTTCTTTTGGATATGTATTTAGTAATGTGAATGCTAGGTCAAATGGTAGTTCTGTTTTTAGTTCTTTAAGAAATTTCCAAACTACTTTCTACAGTGGCTGAACAAATTTACAATCCCACCAACACTATATGTGATCCATTTTCCCCACCACTTTGCCAGCATCTGTTTTTTCTTTTTCTTTTTTTTTTTCCTTTTTTTTTTTTTTGACTTTTTAATAATAGCTATTCTGCCTGGGGTGAGACAGTATCTCATTGTCATTCCAACCTTTTTAAAGACTAAATAGTATACATCACATTGTCTTTATCTATTTATTCATTAATAGATACTTAGATTGATTCCATATCTTGGCTATTGTGAATAATGCTGATGTCTCTTCAACATAGCAATTTTATTTCCTTTATATATATACCCACCAACAGACACCTTTTAGAACAATCAAACAAGCAAGTCACTCTTCCAAAGTGCTTTGCTTTGGATTAAATGTTACTGCTCCCCCTTGCAGTCACAGAGGGGAAGCAAGAGAACAAACATAAATATATTTTCTTTTTTTCCATAGGTTATTGGGTTCAGGTGGTGTTTGGTTACATGCATCAGTGCTTTAGTGGTGGTTTGTGAGATTTTGGTGCACCCATCACCCAAGCAGTACACACTGCACAATATTTGTAGTCTTTTAACCTTTGCCCCCCTCCCACCCTTCCCCCAAGACCTCAAAGTGCATTGTGTCATTCTTATGCCTTTGCATCCTCACAGCTTAGCTCCCACACATCAGTGAGAACATACAATGTTTGGTTTTCCATTCCTGAGTTACTTCACTTAGAATAATAGTCTCCAATCTCATCCTGGTAGCTGCAAATGCTGCTAATTCATTCCTTTTTATGGCTGAGTAGCATTCCTTCATATATATGTATATATATACACACACACACACACACATATACACATATATATATGTGTATATATATGTATATATACACACCACAGTTTCTTTATCGATTCATTGATGGGAGTTTTGCTTGGTCCCATGATTTTCCAGTTGCAATTGTGCTGCTATAAATATGTGTGTGCAAGTATATTTTTCATATAATCACTTCCTTTTTTCCCTCTGGGTAAATACGCAGTAGTGGGATTGCTGGATCAAATGGTACTTCTACTTTTAGTTCTTTAAGGCATCTCCACACTGTTTTCCATAGTAGTTGTACTAGTTTACATTCCAACCAGCAGTGTAGAAGTGTTCCCTGATCACTGCATCCACGCCAACATCTACCGTTTTTTGATTTTTTTATTATGGCCATTCTTGCAGGAGTAAGGTGGTGTCACATTGTGGTTTGATTTGCATTTCCCTGATCATTAGTGATGTTGAGCTTTTTTTCATATGTTTGTTGGCCATTTGTGTATCTTCTTTTGAGAATTGTCTATTCATGTCCTTAGCCCACTTTTTGATGGGGTTGTTTTATTCTTGCTGATTTGTTTGGGTTCATTGTAGATTCTGGATATTAGTCCTTTGTCAGATGGTGAAGATTTTCTCCCTTTCTGTGGGTTGAGAACAGACATAAAAATATTTTCTTATAACAGGTCTACAGAGAAGGACTCTTTATTATTTGATATGAAATACTACTACACACACCATCAGCATGCATATTTAGATATATGTTGCAATCATTAATCTAAAACCAAATTATCTCTGCTGAATATTCTTCTCATTGAATCTCATCTCACAAAATAAGAACATCCAGGTATTCCAACACAAGAGGATTAATTATTGGAATCATCATGAATGCTGCTTGCCACTCATTTCCAGTTCCAGGTAGCATTGCAAATGGTGAATTTGCACTTTCCACTTGAGTAAAGCCCTATGACTTGCTCTGGACCTTGAGTGATAGTGGAAGTGATAGGGATTTCTAGGCTTAATAGTCATTTGTCAGTGTGGTGAGAAATGCTCACCCTTGTCTCTCAGCATTCAGTAAGCAGCAGCATTCAGGATGATGAAGCTCCATCATGCTGAGTCACTGTGTGACTCTGATGGGTAGAGGCTCTCTGCCAACCCACAGCGATCCTACCATATTCCCCTTTGAACTCTATTTTTTTAAAACTCCCATACTAGATTGTAAACTTTTTGAGAACAAGGGCCAGATCTATATTTCATATTTTGCATTAAGCATAGCACCTATAGACAGCAGAAGCTCGAAACTATTTGCTGAATAAATATATTGACAACAGATATCAACCCTACAAAGTAATTACATATATTTTTATACTCTACAAAAACATATTCTGCTCTTATTAAACCATCATTTCTACATAATTGTTGAGCTTGTCATTCTGTGCAAACCAAGTATTTTCACCTTGAGCAGAAAGTATGTAGGTTTTCCAATGTAACAGGAACAAAGTGAAAAAGACAAATATTTATCATGTAGGTGAGACTTCACAGACACACTGACTCCTTATACTGCAAATTTTTTTCAATGTTAGTGAAAGGCCTAAGCTCAATCCAGTTAAATTACTTGTGATTATGGTAATGATACCCATTCTGACACAGAGTAAGTTAGGTAACCAAAATGATAGTAATAGAAATAATGAACTGGGTGAAAACAATTATTTTTCACATTTATTTGGTTTATTTTTCTCCAGTTACTATTTTTATTTTTACCAATGGTGCCTTTTTATGTTGTGAAATGAAACTTCTAAACTTGAATGTTGCTATCAAATAAAGATATCTTTATTCCTTTGTCTACTTGTGTAGATCTACCAACTCCTTGGGGCTAAGTCTCTTCTAAGCAGCTGGATCTGTTCAATCTATTTCTTGTATTATTAGCTGAGGATTAGACTAAAAAAAAACTTCAGTTAAGATACCCTTTTCCAAGTAATTTGTTAACACACTTGATATATTTGATTAGCTGTCTCCCCTCCACACAGTCACCCCGTAGAAATCCTGTTATAACAAGCACAGATGCAGAAGCCTTTTATTTACCCAAATATTTTGTAATAATTCCATTATAGCTAGTCAGCATTTAGAAATAAAATCTTCCAAAAGATTCTTGTGCTTTTATTTTTTATATCATCTTAATTACTCATAATACTTTCCATGACTACGATCTTAATATATTTCATTTATAAAAATTTATATGATGAAAACCAGGCAAAACTATCTTTTAAATCTAAACAATTCCTAAAAGTTCTCTTAAATGTTTCGGTAATGGTAATTAAAACAACTGACTGGAAAAATCCTCTGTTCAAGTTCTCCTTTTTACACATTTATCCATGAGCAAACAAATGCTACTACGTAATTCACTTTTCCTTTTCTTCCTCTGAAGAAATAGAAACCTATTTCTCTTTTTAATGACACAGTTTTTATTTTAACTTGGATACATAAAATAAGAGTGTGAAGAAACTTTTCTTCCCCCTACGTTTTGAAATTTTAATTAAAATGTCTCAGCTGATCTATCTGCTAATGATTATTTGGACAATGATGCAGAGAATCCTTTTTCTCAAAGGAATGAACACCTTATAAGCCAAGAACAGCTTTGGGTCCAGATGTTACTGTTGTTCATTCTCACCATTAATCACCAAACATTGCAGTAGGACCCACCATGGATATTATTCAAACAGAGACTCAATTAAATTCAGAGGCAGTCCATTTAATCTTCATCAGCTCAAACAATGGCAACTTCATTTTTCTCAACCAAATGTTGAGTCAGAAAGGAGAAACTTCAGAGATTTTCATTTCATCCGATATTGTTATAAAGTAACTGGATTTACAGTTTGACTTTGGACAAAGGAGAGCCACAGCATTCTGCTAGAAGGCAGTGCAACAGGGAAGGTGAAGCATCCTGCACCAGTAAGAACAAAGTGTAGTAATTTATGTTTAAAAAGAAGATTCATTTGCTTCCTTAAATGCTGTAATAACTTAAGAAAGAAATAAGATACTCGTTCTGACTGTGCCATGTGAAGATAGATGTGGGGCAGGGAAAGGAGGCAGAAAATTGGAATGGGTGGAGAAAGGGAAACACCTCTAACCCTTACATTGTTCACTTCTTCTAAACCAAGGTGGGAAATGGATCCTGAGAGGGGTCCAGCTAGAAAGCAGCCTGCAGGCATGATGAATGAGGTGCCTATAATTAAGCACAGCATCACACTGCTAGAGACCTTTCTTACTGTGGTCATGACATTGACATTGAGTAAATGCCAAAGCAGTACTAACTCCATGTCTTTACCCATTAGTTTGGATCATGACTGCTTTCTTCAAGGATCTCAACTGGGATAATAAAATCTTATTTGGAAACCTTTTCCTGATCATCTCTGCCATTAGTCAGGGTTTTATAGAGAACAGAGAAGACATATATATATATATATATATATATATACACACACACACACACACATATATACACACACATATATACACACATATATAGACACACATGTATATACATGAGATATATATATATCTCCTATGTAGAGATATTTTCCATCTGTCTATATCTATATATTATATGTATAATACATATACATGTATCTAGAGAGAGAAGCAGAGAGAAACATGGAGAGATGAAAAGAAATATACAGAACAAGAGAGAGATTCTTTTAAAATAAGAAATTGGCTCACATGATGATTGAGGCTGAAAAGACATATATATATATATATATATCCATATAGAGATATTTTCCATCTATCTATATCTATATATTATATATATGATATATATCTATATATTATATCATATATATAATATAGAGAGAGAGAAGCAGAGAAAAACACAGAGAGATTAAAAGAAATATACAGAGCAAGAGAGAGAGAGTCTTTTAAAATAAAAATTGGCTTATATGATTATTGAGGCCGAAAAGTTCCAAGATCTGCAGCCAACAAGCTGGAGACTCAGGAGAGCCAGTCTGTGGTTATAGTCTGAAAGCCAGCAGACTCATGACCCAGAAAGAACCAGTTTTTCCATTCGAATCCAAAGACAGGGAAAGGCCAATGTTCTAGTTTAAGCAGCCAGGCAGGAGGAGTTCCCTATTACTCAGGGGAAGGAAGCCCTTCCTGTTCTATTCAGACCTTTAATTGATTGAATGAGGCCCACCCACATCAGGGAGACTGATTTACTCAGTCTACCTATTCAAATGTTAGTCTGACAAGCATGCCCTCACAGACACATCAACAATAATGTTTGATCAAATATCTGGGCACTCCATGGCCCAGTCAAGTTAACACATGAATTAACCAGCACAATCTCCTAATACTCTGGGCAAGTTCCAGGTAGTAGTAAGTCTCCCTATATGAACACCCTATATATCATGGGGGAGAAGAGAGGATCTGATGAAACTTTAAGGGTATCAGTGCTTTCTTTCAAATCCATTCTTAAAGCAATAAGACTTCGGCAAAAGGAGATGGGTGATCCTATTAAATATAAAAACAAGAATAACAATAGAAAACATATATATAAAACTTACCATGTGCCAGGCACTGTTTTAAGTGCATTTCATGAGCTCCCTCTATGCTTACAATGACCCTTTGATGTGGGTGATAAAACTGAGGCACAGAGAGGCTGGGCAATTTACCCAAGGTCACAAAGCTAGCAAGTGATGGAGTCGGAATCTCATCCAAACTGTCTGACTCCAGAAGTCCCATAAACTATTTCTCATTTTGATGAGCATTCATTGAATGCTCATGAATTGATAAACAGGACAAATTTCTGCTATACAGACATGAAACCATGGTCCAGTGGACAGAAGAATTAACAAAGGCCGTGATGCTGATAGAATGAGTTACCCACTTTGCTACAGAACCAGGAAGACCTCACCATCTGGAGGATTTGTAATATAGGAATAAAACTTACAGACCGTCCAGCCCAACTTCCATTCTTGCCCCTCTTTCCCTTTGGCTGAGCTCACCTCACAGAGGGTGTGACACTAGAGTAGGGCCTTTAAGTCACACTTCTCTGGCCTGGATGACTAACTACGAACTACCACCTGATTCATCTACAACTACATCTACAACTACTAACCCCTTTCTAGTCTATCCTCCAACCAGCCTCCAGAGGTATCTTCACAAAACAAAAGTCCAAGTCAGTGGTATGTACCACATTCCCCTGATAAAAGCCCTTGGATAGGTTTCCATTGTTCCAGGGACCAAGGTGCTTGAATCTGAGGATGAGCCCCATCTCGCCTCCAGGCTCATCTTACCCACTGCACTCTCCCGTACTCCATCTGGTCAAGCCATCAGCCCTCTTTCAGTCTTTGTCCTTACCATGCCCCCTCTCTCCTGCCTCCATTGCTCATAAACTCCCTCTGTCTGGATAATTTGCCCTAGAAGAGTTTCTGATTTCAATCACAACTTTTCTTTCCTTTTTTTCTCAAGATAGACAGTCTATTTAACTTCTGCAGTTATTAGCGCCCCCAAGGATCTCAAGCATCTTTTCCTTGGGAGACACCCCTGACCTCTCTAACTAGGTCAGATGCCTCCTGGCATCATAGGTCTCTTCTTTATAGTACCCATCACAGTTTCAGTCTTACATCTGTGGTAGGTGTGGAGTCCTAATAAGACAGAGCTCCAGGTCAGGGAGAATAATTGTTCTGAGAAATGGCTAATGACAGACAACCTGCTGGCACAACATCCTGTTCCCAGATACCTCACTCTGCATGTAATCCCTCCAGCATAACCCTATAAAACTTCCCACCAGCCCCTGCCTCTTTGCAGACAGCCCCTTCTCTTCTGTGCTTCCCATTACAGCCTTGCAACGTATCTTTGTACCTTCTCTAATACATTTGCCTATCTTTACCTATGACTGTCTTGATAAATTCTTGGACTGCCTGTGACACCAGGCCCAGTCAGTGGCATCCATGACAGTAGATCAATAAGATCCCAGAGGCCAAGAACAGAATCTCCTTTTGCTCACTGTAGTATAATAAAACATAAATTTTGTCTTTATTCTCAGTTCTTGGCGCAGAGCTCCTGAAGCCCTTGGAACCTCCTGAAGGATGAGTGTCTTACGTATGCTAATGATATGATTCACTGTAGGGGCCCCTACACAGCTTCAGAATGGGGGCTGGTTCCTAGAAATACCAACTCATGATTAGAGAACTGGAACTTCCAGGCCCACTCTCTAACTTCCAGGGAAGAGAGGAAACCTGAAGATTGAGCTCAATTGCCACTGGCCAGTGATTTAACCAATCATCCCTATTTAATGGAATCTCCATGAACACCCCTAAACCTCTGGTTTGCTGAACTGAGGAGGTGCTGTGTCCTGAGAGAGCATAGAAACTCTGTGTCACCAACTACCTCCTACACCTTGCCCTGTGTGTCTCATCTATTTATTTCACTGTTCCTGAGTTGTATCCTTTATTCTATACCAGTAAACTTAAGTAAAGCATTTTCCTGAGTTCTCTGTGCCATTCTACAGAATTATCAAAACTGAGAAGTTGTGGAAACTCCTGAATTTATAGCTGATTGGTCAGAAGTACAGGTGGTTCCTGGGACTTGCAACTACCATCTAAAGCAGGGCCTGAACCGTTAACCTCTGCAGTCCATGCTAATTCTGGAAGTTAGTCTCAGAATCAAATTGAATTGTTGGACACCGAGCTGGTGCTATAGAATCAGAGCCTTACCACTGGATGCCCAGCCCATTGCCTGAAAATAGCAAACACACAGTAAAAATACCACCTGAATCAATGGATGGCAGAGTAGCAATCTTGAAGAAGAAAAAATATGAACAAAGTCACTGAAGCAAGAAAGGGCATAGCTTATATAAGGAATGATGAGAAACCACACAAAAAGTTAGATCTAGAACTAGAATGATGCAGAGCTAGGACTAAGAATATTGATTAGACCCACATGGTAAAGGGCTAGAAATTCCAAGTTAAGGAGTATGGGCTTTTAATTCCACAGGCAATATGGAGCAATCGTGGGGCTTTTGAGCATGAAAAATGGAATCAGAAATGTGATTTAGAACAATGATTTCAGACATGGTTGCACATTGGGTTCATCTGGAGAGTTATTAAAAAATATTGGTGCCAGGGTCCAACCCCAAGAGATTCTGATTTAATTGGTGTTAACCATGATCTGAACATCAAATGTTTTAAGGACTCCCTGGGTGATTCAGATATGAAGCAAAGTTTGGGAACCATCACTTTATAATGATTATCTGGAATCTGTGTTTTTATTACATTGGAGAGGACCACGCTGAAGGCAGAGTAAATCAGATAGGAAGATATCTTAATGCAAGCCAAATGCATCTAGCGCAGATCTCATTCACAGAAGGGATGGTTGCTTCTGAAAAAAACGTTGCCAAGATCAAATGTCAGACTGAGATGGCTAACGGATATGAGAAATAAAGAAAACTGGAAAATGATTCCAGGGTTCTCAGCTGGAGCAACAGCACGGGTGGCCATGGGACAAATTAGCAAATTAATAGAGAAAGGAAACAGGAGAAGAGGCGTAGGGGTGGGAAAAAGAGAAGAGAGGAAGCTGAGCCAACCCCCTGTCAATGTGGCCTTCACCTTCTTCCTCCACTCCGGATCTGCCGGCATTAAGTCATCATCATTGCCAACAGCTCTGCCAGGAACCAGAGAACTTCCGCAGATTCAAGCTGCCACAGGAAAACAGAACAGCTATTCCACTATGGACGGCCCTTTCTTGGGATCTCTCTGCCTGAAGAGTCCCAGCATAGAATTCTTCCCAGGAGGACTTCAGCTAGTTTCAGCTGTCTACGGCCCCTGCCAAGAAAGAGAGGGGCACAGTTAAGAAGTGAGTATCTAGTCACCACAAGCCCCATAGATCACAATCTCCACCTTGATTATTTGAATTGCATCCCCCAACCAAATGGGAAGCCAGTGCAGAACCCAGAGCACAGATGCAACGTGCTCACCAGGAGCATGAATGAGCTGTGAGGTTTCCCTTTTTAATTCCTCATCTGATAACAAGCTTCCAGTCCCCCAATCAATATTGCCAGCACGCTGCTGTGCACCCCGCTGGGCATCCTCTGTTGTCTATTACTCTTTTTCGGGAAATAATTACCCATGCATAAACTCGTAAAAATTATTTATAGTTTATTCTTTCTCTCCCAAAATGAAACAATTAAAGATGTTCAAAAAAAAAAAAAAGTTTGTTTCTACCCTTTACAGTAAAAGCTTGTCGAGAAAAGTTGCAATTTTGTAAAAGTAAGGTTTGATCCCCTAGGATGTGTAAGCAGAGGCCGTGAAAGTGAAAAAGATGTGGCAGAGTGTAATTCAATGTAATGACTTGAGGACAAAATACACCGTCATGTGTCTGAATAACCTTTGAAATGGCCAGCTTTAGCAAAAGTGCAGCTGGATCTGCCTCTTCTCTGCCTGGTGGAAGCAAGAAAAACACCAGGCCACTCAACAATTCTTTGAGAGCCATAAGCTGGAAAGGGGATTTTTGACACATTTTCTCTTGAGGATGGGGCATTTACTATTATGATGCCCATATGCTGGCCACAGGGAACTCAGGGACTTTCTCCCCATTTATTAGTTATTTATGATGTCTCTTAGGGGCTTATGGGAGCAATTTTTTGCAGTCCCTTTGCCTGTCTCCCTCCCTTTCTTTCCACAAAGGGTAGCAATGTCCATCCTGGAGCCACAGAGTGGAGCCTACCCTCTGGTAGAACATTCTTCTTCAGGCAAGTTAGAGAACTCTGATGATTCTTTTTCTAAGCAGTGGGCTCTGGATTCAAAGTCTGCTTCTGCTACTTACTAACTGCCCTTAAGCAAGTACTGAACCTCTCTGTACTTTGGTTTCATCTATAAAATATGTTAATAATAGTATCTAGAATAGGATTAAGATAGGCATGTGTCATTCCTGGCACATAGCAATTGTTCCTAATCTGCTGGGTGCTGTCACAATTTTTTAAAGAAGCGCTATAGCTTTATGACTAAGAGCGTGAACTCCACAGCCAGCCTGCTTGGGTTCAAATCCTGGCTCCACCGCTTCTTGGCTACGTGATTTAAGAACTTCTCAGTGCCTTTAAATTATTTAACCTAAAAAAGAAGAATAGTACCTATCATCAATGATTATTAAGTTAATTTTGCATAAACACAAACATAATAATTAAAACAATGCTTAACAAATAGTAAATAATAAATGTGTTAGTTATTTTGTTATTATAATAATTACCCTGGGTTGAAAAGACAATATACACTAAGCAGTAAAGCAACAGTTCATATGATGAAAAGTTTTGAGTCATCTCTCCGATATTCAGGAAGAGCTATGAATTTTAACTATGATAACTCTTCCATTCATATCTCTGTACTTCACTTTCCTCAACTGTAAAAGGGGATAATAAGATAACGTAACTCCTACTTTGCAATGTTATTTTGAAAATTAGAAATTAGGCTTGTAGAGATTTGTATCAAGGGACTGAGTTAGAATTCTTGCTTATGTCCCATCCTGACCCTATTGCCTCTGGAGTCTGGCCAAGGAAAGTATGCACACAAGAGGTTCAGCCAGATACAAAACTAAGTGCTTTTTTATAAAGGGCTTGGTGGCACACATACCCCACTACAGAAAAAGTTAAAGTGGGTGGTATGCGGAATGTAGCCCAAACCATATCACCTAAGTAGGGGGGCTTCTTCTTCCTACATCAAAAGTCTCCCTGTCCTTCTGCCCAAAAAGCCAGGCTCCACTTATCATCTTGCCACCAACATGGGTGCAGTGTAAGGAAAAGTGGGAACAGGTTGACAGTGTCTGGATTCAGAACTTGAAGGAAGAGGGAGTGCATTGCATCATCCCATGACATCAAAAGGCAGAAACACAACCCACAAACAGAGCATAGCTCCCATTTGCATTGTCTCCGACCTTGGAGTGAAGCTAATAATGGGAATCGACTGAGGGAGCTCTGGATGGATCTCTCCTCCTTTATGGGGCAAGGCTGAAATAAGGGATGAAAAGCAGCAGCATCCCCGCTTCATCAAGAGTTTGGCAGATCCTATGGAATATTTAGAATATACTTATACCAAACGATTATTTGTTGTTTACTTAAAATTTCAATTTAACTGGGTACTTTGTATTTTTGTTTGCTAACTCTGGCAATCCTAAACATGTAGAATAAATGTATATGCATACACACACTTATCTCTTCTTAGGTCATAGACTCTCTACATAAAATAAATGTCTTCATAATTGGAATAGTTTACATTGTCTTCAGAGCCGAATGCATCTTTAAAATTAGTCTGGCATCATCCTTGTTGCTATACATTTGCAAAACACTACCTTCAAAGAGTCACTTCAAATCTTGCATTATTTTATAGCTCTCACTGAATGATCGCACTAATACGTGAATGCCTTGGATTTAGATGATGCAATGCACTTTTGACACTAACTACCAAAAGTTATGTTAGACTTCACAAGTCAGCGCAGTCCTATACAAGACAGAACCCACTTCACACTTTAGCCACAAGTTCCAAGGTTTTAAAAACTCCCTCCCAGAAGCCCAGGACAAAGACTAAGTGTGTTTGTTTGTTTGTTTATACAACATACAGGAAGCTTATAAATGACATTTTTAAATGGTTTTCTTTCAACCACCATTCTTGATAAAGCGAGCTCAAAAAAAGATACTAAACTGAAAACATATTCAACTAAAAATGTAGACCATTGCAGCATATGAATCTCTACTTTTTAATATTAATAAGAATCATAATAAATGACAGCAATTTATTGAAAACTTAGATACACCAAGAACTTTACCTCATTCAGATATGCACCAACCCAATTCATTGGAAAAAGAACTGAGAGTTAGAGAGAGGAAGTATTAACCCATGGGAAGTTCATGGAACTAAGGCCCACAGGTGAAATCCAGCACACCAACTGTTTTTGTTTGGCCTAAGAGCTAAGCATGGTTTTTACATTTTTAAATGATTGAAAGAGGTCAAAAATAATAATATCTTTTGACATGCTAACATGAGATGAAATTCCAAGACTATAAATAAAGCGCTATATTTTGAATGCTGTGTCCCCTCAGAATACATAGGTTAAAACCTAATCCCCAATGTAATGGGGTCAGGAGGTGGGACCCTTAGGAGGTGATTAGTTCCTGCAGGCATAGCTTTTATGAATGGGTTAGTGTCCTCATACAAAGAGGCCCCAGACAGCTAGCTGGTCCCTTCCACCATGTCAGGACACAGCTAGAGGCTCCATCTACAAAACACAGAGCAGGCCCTGAGCAGACACTGAATCTGCCAGAGCCTTGTTCTTGGACTTTCTACTCTCCAGAACTATGAGGAATAAATTGCTGCTGTTTTTACACTACTCCATTTGTGGTATTTTGTTACAGCAGCCCAAACAGACAAAGACATAAAGTTTTATTGGAAGACAATTATGCCCATTTGTTTATGTCTATAGCTGCTTTCACACTACAATGGCAGAGTCAAATGATTGCAACAGAGACTATGTGGCCTACAAAGCCAAAATATTTACAGCTGACCCTTTACAGAAAATTTGCTGACCCCTGGCAGAAGGGCACTTAGCCGTTAGTGGGATTTAAAGTTGAGTTTCTCTGGCTCCAAAGTGAGTAATAGTAGCAAACCTCTTAATTTTGTGTCTACTCTACACTGAACACAGACAAAGCCATATTTAAACATCTCATTTTAGCCTCAAAAATTATCAATATTTTTTAGATAAGAGTGAGGTTAGAGACCTTAAGTAACTTATCCAGGGCTACCAAGCTAGCTCTGTGCAGCTCCATGCCCTCATTGCTATTATCCCACACCTGAACCCCACTCTATTCCAGAAAAGGACAAAGAGCCTCCTAAATTTAACATTGTCATTCCACCCACTGAAAAACTTCCCCTAGGTGCTATAGTTTTTCTCTTTCTTGTGTAGGAAGAGCAGGAAAACCTAAATTGAGGCTCTGACCCAGAGAAAGACAGCCAGAAAGACTGAACAGCCCCAAGACCATTCATCCAAATGTTTTTAACTTTTTATTTCACTCTGAGAGCCAGGCTTCAGAAATCTCCAGCTGTCACACATTTGGTGAGAACTCAGAAAAGTAAAACTGATGTGATTGAAGGACTGAAGATAAATATCCCAGGTTCACAACAAAAAAGGCAGGGAAAACATCTATGAATATTTGAAAGATCATACATCAAAGGAGAAAGGAAATGAGAAATTGCTCGGTGTTATCTGAAGAAAACTGAACACTGATAAAATGGAGCATCAAGAAGCATAAGCTATTTGGAAGCATAGAGAGCGTGCAGCACCCTCAGCCCAAAGCAAGATTCCTCAGCCCCTTCAAGAAGTGATAGGGAGCCGCCAAACTGGTCAGTCAGCTCCAGAAAGCAGAATGTTCCGTTACAGTGTAGGTTCTTTCCTTGAAAACTTTATAATATTAAGAAAGGGATGGATTGAGAATGACTACTTCTTACTTTGTGGAGTAAATGAGACCGTCCCTCAGAATTCACATAAGCAGGTTAGATTGAGGTATGGAAGCATGGAGGCTGCAAAACACACTCTCCACCCACATGAAGTATCTCTGGTCCCCTGCAAGGCCGCTTTGTGATGAGGAGAGGGGAGTGGAATAGTTGTACCTGAGAGATGAAGGAAGACACTTTGATGGAGTGAGGAACTATAAAGGAAGACACAGAATAGCCACTGACCAGAGCTATGTTATTGCCCATTGGGATCCGCTGGGCGGGTTTTAGGTGCCACAAAGAGGAAGAAGATGGGCACAAGTAAATCTACATCAGGAATCTCAGAGAGTATGACTGAAACGAGAAGGAAGCTCTTTGTCCAGCCTCTACTAGGACTCAAGCTCAGATCTGGTGCTCCAAAATCAGAAGCCCTGGGAGTGTGCAGAGATGTCACCCTCCATGTGAACACCAGTATTCTCATGACATCAGAGAACAGCAAAAGTGCTTCACCAAAGGGTCTGCAGCAATAGGCATGGACAGGTAGAAGGCAGCTTTGGAGAGGAAGAGGTTCATGGATAGAAGAAGTGGATGTTAGTGACCTCAGTCAACTGACTATGAATCTGGAAAGACTCCCCAAAATAAGGGAGAGGATGCATTTTGGATGAGGGAGGATGTAAAATCTTATTATTTTTCTCATGAGATAATATTGAGCTGGTAGATATGGGAGCTATACCTATATCAAATAAACTATAACAAACATTTTGCAGCATTTTTCTATTAATTTGCATTGCTCATCACTACACAATTTAAGAAACCTCTTCCTGGCAGAGGTTGCCATTAGCTTTTCTCACTTGGTCTTGCCTGAGCCTGTTGTTCTGTATTCCAGGCTCTTCCACAACCACATGTGTAGGCTGCTTACTGGTATCAGAGACTTTCTGTCAGTCTCTCTGACAGAAAATTATTCAATGTTTACATTTCAATTATTCAATGTTTACATTTTAAGTACAGCAGCTTCATCAATTGAAGTTCAACTCTAGACACACTCATTCCCTGACTTGCTTCTGCAGATGTTCTTGCAATACATTTGGTTCTACTGTATGTTCTCTGCATAGAGCAACAGGCCTACTACCCAGAAAATATATTTTCCCTTTTTGCATGATGCCTCTTTCTGTCTCTTGCTTAGTCTGTCTCACTGTGTTCTGCATAACTTTGATGTCTCATGCTGCAAAATCAAATATGGATTTTTGGTGGAAAGAAAAATAGTTCCAGGCTGCCTATTATCTAGAAGAAGAGTTCACATATAGAAAAGTCAGTGACACCTAGAATCAGATTGTTAAATGTCCCATAGCACAAAGCATCCTGGGGTTTAATAATGAGCCAGCTCTTGCCCAGTATTTGTATCTGACACACATAGTCTAACTGGTCAAGCCTTTCACAATACAAATTTTGAAATGTTGTATTTGAAACTGTAAGAAATAGTCTAAAGCAATATAGAAGCTGCATTTATTAAGCAGATATGTTTTTCTAGAAACATTTTTAATTTCATTGCATCTTCACAATAACTCTGTAAAGGGGCATTACCCTCATTGTATAAAAGAGAAACCAGAAGTACAGAAAGCCTAAGAAACTAGCAACCTTTTCAAAGTCAAACTGTAGGTAGGCATGCTAGAAACCTGGGTGCCTACATCCAAAGTCTGCCCTCCTTCCCCATTGCTTCATTGTCCAACAAGAGAATGATAACGTATTACATTTATCCACATTCTAAAATTATACAGTCCAAGGAAATTTTTCATCTTTTATTATCTCAGGGCCATCCTGAAAGTACAAGGACAGTCATTTGTATTAGATAAACAATTGAGTATTAAATATCATAATTTTAATCTTTGTCAATTTGATAAAGATGAATGGTGTTTGATTTTAGCACGTATATCTTCAGTTACTAGTGAAATTTGACTTTCTTTTAGTATTGGCCATTAATTTTATTCTTTATTAAATTGCCTATTCATGTCCTTTGTTCTTTTTTCTATTGTGATTTGAGAGTTTTCCTTACAGATTTTGAAGATCTCTTTATACAGAGAAACCATTAACCATTTAGCCATCATATTCATTATAAGTATCTTATCCCAATTTATCATTTGCTTTTTAGTTTTGATTAAGATGATCATTTATATGCAAGAACATAGAATACTTGCACATTTGAATCAGTTTTTAGATTTGCCTTTGCAAACAATGTTCTTTTAGCTTTGCGCCCAATTTTATCAACAGTGGTAAAGTCCCAGTGGAATTGTGTTGCATTAACCAAACTTCCATAGATGGCTTTATAAACTAAAATACAAATTTACTAATTTACAATGAGGACTACACCATAGCAGTAACATAAGTACCACATAGGCAATTTGTAAAGTAAAAATCACTTTGCCCCATTGTGTTATATCTTGGAGTCCATATGTATTAATCAGTTCTCATGTTGCCAATAAAGACATACCCGAGACCGGGTAATTTACAAAGAAAAAGAGGTTTCATGGACTCAGAGTTCCACATGGCTGGGAAGGCCTCATAGTTATGGTGGAAGGCAAAAAGCACATTTTACATGGTGGCAAGCAAGAGAAAATAAGGGCCAAGAAACAGGGGAAACCCCTTATAAAACCATCACTCCTGTAAGACTTATTCACTACCATGAGAACAGTATGGGAGAAACTGACCTCGTGATTCAATTATCTCCCACTGGGTCCCTCCTACAATACATAGAAATTATGGGAGCTACAATTCAAGATGATATTTGGGTGGGGAGACAGCCAAACCATATTGCCATATTATCTCTGGACTTGTTTCTTTCTCTTTCTAACAGGGAAAGAATCTCAGAAATGACTCAGAGTGACAGAGGTCATTCATAGCATAACCAGAAATGAGCATTCAAGTCTCCTCATCACTGTCTTTGGTTAAAATACATATAGAGAGATTAAATGTATGTTTGATCAGAACACAGCTCTTTATTGCACCAAGCATGAAAAAAACAACACAAACATTTTACTTTGCCAAACATATATATCATTTAAAACTTTAAAAAATGAGGAAAACAGATGTAAAGTTGTCTAGGAAAACAGATAACTTTATGATTTGTTTGTCATCTTCTCCCTCCTCATCTTAACATAATATGTAGTATATCCCATGACAGCTCATAAAGTGTTCTACTGCCACAAAATCACTAGCTTTTATGGAGACAGTAATGAACATAAGACACCTTACTAGGAGTTATAAAAATGTAGACACTTCTAACATTAAAAAAACAAGTGAAAGTATTTTGTAAACCAAAAATATTCAAATGCCTTGAGAAATAGGGATGTTTGAAACCAAAACTACTGCATAAATATGTGCAGTTTTACCCATACACCATTTCTCCAGGATTTACAGCTATTCACCATTTTTAATAGTCTGTGTCTGAGTTATTCAAAAATAGTTTGCAAGTGCTTTTGAGGAAGTCCCAATTGGTTTTAAAGGGGATAGGTGTGGGGGCATGAAGAAATGTGTACAAGCAAACAGACAAGATTGCCCCCAAACAACAACTGTCTGCCAGCTCCTTTTGCTTTCTATTTTTTTTTAAGACTCTGCATGCCCTTGGTCAGACAAGTTTTGCTCACGTAAAAGTGAAAACGTTCTCTCCTTTTTTCTCTTCCATATTCCAAAGATTAAAATATTTCCATCTCCTCTGAGTTCCAGGATTGTGAAAGCCCCCTGGCATCTCAAATATTAATATGGCTCACAGTGATGTGACTTAAATAGCCTTTTTAAAATCTAATCTATAATACTATGCTTATTTACTGTTCCTTGACAGGTACCAGACCTAATTGAAAAAGAGTTCCTCCAAACACTAAGTATTCTGAACAGTCAAGTAAAGATAAGAAAAAAGTATTAAAGGATTAAGGGCAAACAGAAAATGAAGATGAGGGCAGGACAGAGAAAATTAAAATAGCAAGGAAGTGAGATTCTAAAAAATGGCATTTGTGAGGGACAAATGAAATTATCCTTAACTCTATCTATCACAGAGTATGATTTCTGCAGTGTTTAAGACAAGTCCTTCTTCTGCTCTGTGGTGACAAGCTTTACCCAAGTGTTTCTCATTCTGAGTGGTACTAGTTAGCACTTATATTTCTATGTGTTATTAGCAGCTGTCCAAGAGAGCTATGTAAAATGTGAGTGCATCATTTCCCTATGGAAAGAACAATGCAGGTGGCTTTGAACCATACTGTACAGCAAAAAATTAAAAAACAGGATTCAAACTACTATAAATGGTTCTTATATTTCCATTTCTTACTACCTGTTCACCATTGGTGTAAACATCTTCAAAAAGTACTTATCTACAAAAGCCTCTTTCCTTCATTTTCAAAAGAAAGCATATTTTTAAATTCTTGGAAAGGCTTTATAGAGAACCCTGTGACTTTCTCAATTAAAGCATCCATTCAACCCAAATGGCAACCATTGCCAGTTGCTGGGTTCTAGACAGCAAAGTATTTCCACTCTTTGAGATTAGCAAGAAAATAGCAGGCATACTGCCAGATGGAATACTACACCTTTTTGGCCCCCAAAAGGGATGTTAAGAGCATACTGTTGAAGAATGAAGACAGTCAGCTTTTAGCAAGGAACTCACAAACACTGCCTGTTTTGGACTAAAATGTGTTCCCCAAAAATTTGCATGTTGAAGCCCTGTATCCCCCAAAGTTCATGAGCTGGAAACTTAAATTCCCAATGCAACAGTCTTGAGAGGTAGAACCTTCAAGAGGTGATCAAGTCATGAGGGCTCTGCCCTCCTGAATAAATTGATGTCATTACCATGGAAATGGATTTGTTAAAAGAGTTTGGCCCCTCTTGTTCTCTCATGTACTCTCTTGCCATGTAACACCTTCTGTCATGTTACAGTGCAGCAAGAAGGCCCTCACCAGATGCAGGCCCCTTGACTCTGAATTTCCCAGGCTCTAGAACGATAAGAAATAAATCTTTGTTCACTATCAATTACCTAGTCTGTGGGAACCTGTTATAGTGGCACATAGTAGACTAAGATAAGCCCTAACTTCCAATATGGCTGCATTTGGAGATAGGGTCTTTAAGGAGATAATTAAGGTTAAATTAAGTCAAAATGGTAGACCCCATTCCTACAGGTCTGGTGTCCTTATAAGCAGAAGAGAGCCCAGAGATCTTTTTCCCTCTCAACACATGGAGAAAAGATCACATGAGGACACAGCAAGAAGGCACCCATCTATAAGCCATAAAGAAAGATCTCATCAGAAACCAAATTTCCAGTACCTTAATCTTAGATTTCCAGCCTCCAGAACCATGGGAAAATAAATTTCCCCTGTGAAAGCCATCAAGTCTGTTGTATTTTGTTATGACAGCCCCAAAAGATTGCCCAAAATGCAAAGAAACTTATCTTTCTTTTTGATAGAGAGGTCCAAGGTAGATATGATTACCATTATATATTTGAGAATATTACCCATTTCCTGAAAATCAAAGCCTCTCCAGTAGCCCACCTACTAAATACTTATAGAGCATACGTGAGTATGCCAGTGACTGTCGAAGTGTGGACCCTAGACCAACAGCATCAGCATCACCTGGAAATCTGTTAGAAATACAGATTCACAGCCCTCACCCCAGAACTAACTACTGAATCAAAAATCTTGGGGTTGGAGCCAAGCAATCTGTATCTTGACATGTCCTACAGGTGATTCTGATGCTCACTAATGTTAAAGAACCACTACTATATGCAATGCTGTTTTTAAATCCCATTTGAGCATGGAAAACATTATTGTGATTTAGGTATAACACACTTGGCCAGAGCAAATTTCAACTCTACTATCTTTAATATATTGTTTTACAGCAATGTTGTAACAAAAACTTTTGAGTATTTGATAACAAACCTTGGAGAATCTAGGAAGAAAATGCAAAAATGCATAAATGAAAAATTTTTCATTCAATTTCAGGGGTATACTAAACATATCTGAAGCCTGTCCACCTACCCCAGGAAAGGAGCATCTGCTTTATCTTTTTCTGATCTTCATAGTAATCTGCAAAGTTGGCAGGATGAGTATTATAATTTATAAAAGAAGTCTTTGAAGTTCAGAAACCTAAGGTTCTTGCCCTAAATCTCACAGCTCGTAAGAAGCAGAGGGAGCTCATATCTGGGGCTCTGCCCTTTCTTCAAACTCTTTGCTTTATATTTCTCTCCTCCTCCCGACCCCTCCCTGATTAGAATGCTATTGGTAGAAGCTATAGCAATTGTCCTGATTTGGAAAACAAAACAGAAATGTTCTATTACTTGGAAGCAAAAGCACATTGTTTCCCCTGAAATATAAAGAAGTTGGGAAGAAACCAACTTATTTCAAATACCCCTTGGTAAATGGTTGGGGGATGCAGACTAGGTCATTCAATGCAGTTTTTCCTGAAGCCTCATTCCTGTCTCTAGATAACTAAACCAGTCAATGCAGTCAAATTCAGCTAATATAAAGAAATCAATCATATGGGCTATCAAAGACTGAAAGTTTCCATATTCTACTTATCAGTTTGTTACACTGGCCTAATATAAATCCTTAGTACTGAGGTGTATCTTCAATTCAATTTTGCAAACATTTATCTGTCAGCCTTTGTGTACAAAGCACTGTAGGTGCTAGAGGAGGATATCAAGAGGTACAAGGGATTGTCTCTGCTTTCAGGAAACATACAAATAGCTAGTGAACTTAAGAATGAATAAAGATATCATCTGACTAGGTGGGCCTTGATGCATTATCAGCATGACAGCAAGGATCCAGAAAGAACCTAACTTCTTGGCCATGTATTCCTACTATAATCAAATATTTCATGTTGCCTTGACCCCTAGACTTCCCAGTTTGCTGCATCCTAGGATTAGCCTTCTGGTCTCCACAGGGAGGATACAGAAGCCTCTGCACCAAAGACCGAAAGCTGCCCCAGCTATTGGAATCTCTTCATTCAGTCACCATAGGCATCTCTGTGTTCACATGACTTTTCGATAGATGCCCTAATCTCTGCTACCTGATTAGCCCCTGAACTGTCTGTCTGTTTGCCCCTCTCAGACCATCCTCTCTAGCCTTCTCAGCAACATTCTGTAGTTGTGTTTCTCACTCTTTCTTTCTCTTTTCCCCTCCTTCTCACCTTCCCTCCCTCCCTCTCTCTCTCCTGTACCATCAACTTTTCACTCTCAATCATATCATTCACATCACCATATGACATACTGTACAATCCCCCATCTTTAAAAATTTTCTCTTGACCTCATATGTTCCCTAGAACTACCACCCCATTCTCTATTTCTCTTAACAGCAAAATTCAAAAAGTTCTAACCACTCTGTCTCCTCTCATTCTCTTTTGAATCTGCCTCCTCAGTCAGGATTTAAACCCTAAAACTCCACTGAAGCCATCTTGTCAAAGCTATCAACCATTTCCATGATCACTTCCTAGTCCTCACCTTATTCTACACATCTCCCCCTCTTACCCTCTCCAGTTTCCTTTTACTTCACTGGTTGCTCCTCATCAGTCTCCTTTTCTTGTTCCTTCTTGCCTTCCAAACACTCAGACACTGGTATGTGGCAGCATTCAGTCTTTGAACTTCTAATCTATCTGCATTCACCTCCTGGGTGATCTCATCCAGGTCTATGTCTCTAAATAGCATATATATGCTGTTTTCTCCTAAATGTTTCTCTACACCCTCCCTTCTCCCTTGACTTTTAGTCATTTATTTAGCTTCTTACTTGGCATCTCCATTTGGCTAGCTCATAACTTTCTCAAGCTTAACATACTCAAAACAGAATTATTGATTTCTAACCCACTGCCACCACCAAACTTACTCCTCCCATTGTCTTCACCTTCTCAGTAAATATCAACCCCATTCTTCCAGTTGCTCAGGCCAAAAGCTTTGCTGTCACCTTTGACTTCTCTCCCTTTCTTATATACTACCCTTACTAATTTATCAGCAAATTATCTCAGCTTGGTTTTGGATCTTTTATCCAAGATCCAGCAACTTCCTGTCATTTCCACTGTTACCACCTAGTTAAAACTATCTGGATTATTGTGTCATTGTTGTAAAATTGTCACATTTATTCTATAGCCTCCTAATGTATCTCCACACTTTCACTCTTATTCCCAACATTGCTATCAGAGTAAAACACAAGGCATATTACATCACTACTCTGCTTAGATTTCTCTAATGACTTTCTATCTTGTTCAAAGGAAAAGCCAAAAACCTCATTGAGAAAATCATAAGAAAGTAAAAATACATTTGCTATTCGTTAAATTGAAATGGATCATTATAAAGGTCTTTATTCTCATTGTCATCACTTTGAGTTGGCCGAAGAGGAAGAGAAGGAATTGGTCTTGCTGTCTCAGGTGTGTCAGAGATGGAAAATAATCCATGTGTAAGTGGACCTGAATGGTTCAAACACATGTTGTTCAAAGGCCAACTGTACAGCTCTTATTATAAAGTAAAGTCATTATAACATTTCAAGAAATCAAGTCCTCTAACACTCAGTCCAATTCTTTTCCTCAAACAGAACAAAATATTAATCTCCACTATTATTAAGATTGAAAAATCCAATTTTTCAATCTTCTTCAAGACTACGGCTTAAAACGGTGTGACTCCAAATTATGATACTGAAGATACCCAAGTTACGTTCTAAGTTTGGTACAGGACTGAAAACTTGATTGCTGCTTTCTGAGAAGGAAATGGGAAAACAAGAGAGGGAAAAATGGAGCCTTCTACGATGATGGAATGAACACTCTCAAGCACATGAATGTGAATGCACTAAATGCCTAGATATTTGCAAAATACCTTTGAATACATGAATATATATTTTTAGGGCCTACCACACTCTTCAGAACAATAGAAACTATGCTCAGAAGGAAAGGAAGAAACCACCTCAGCTGTGTCTATTAATAGACTTCAGGATTGAGCACGAAACACTCTCCCGTGTAGTAAATACAGCCAGTTTCTCATGAAATTTATAGGACAAGTAGTTTAAAAGACAATGGCATCTGCAAACTAACATAAGGAACTAATTAAATGTGCCCACATCCCACTTAAAGCCTCTCCATGGTTCACCATCACTGGAAAGACAAAGCTCACACTCCCTGTGGCATCTCTAGCCTTCTACCTGCGGCTCAGTCGTCACCCTTGTCACTCTACTCTTCACTCCCTAAATGTCAGCCTCCAGGCCTTCATGTCTGCTGTTTCCTCTGCCTGGACATCCTCGGAGAAAACAAAAATGAAGATGCAACTGCTTCGAGCTCTGGCAGAAGCAAGATGAGCTTTTTAAGGTGAAGAGATTATCTTAAGATAAGAAGGGGAAACTGTGCTTATCGTTTGGAGTAAAAAAATCCGCATTTGACAATCAAACCATTTAGCAAATGATGGCATGTAAGGTTTATTTGAAATACACAAAAGTAGAAATTGATTGTCATGATGCAAAATATAGGGTAATTCAAAAAGAATTGAATGCTTTCAAAATTATATTGCTCAACCAGCCAGATTATAGAAACATGTGGTTTGCAAGTAAATTGTATCAAGAGCCTTACTTTGTAGTCCTCTTCCTCACAGCCATGAGGGCATAAAGGATTGCAATAAGGTTGCCATTCTACTCTCTAACTAAAAAGATGACATACTAAAATGTGCTTGGAATGGACTGCAGGATTAATGTATGCCTTGTGACATGAGAGGTATACTTTCTTGAATATCTGTGAATTATGGAAATGACTGTCATGGTTCCTTTATAAATTGGTTCTGACCAAATCTTGTTGTACAGCCTTGTTACTGAGAAGCATATTTTTGAAAGAGTACAGTTCTTTTTGAATGAACACATATATACTCATGCACATATATGGACTGAAAGAAGCTATGAAAAAATAATAGTTTTGTAGTTAGCAGGGTTTTAAATTTATTTAAATCCTTGATTTTTCATTGTCATAGTAAAATCATCTTTCTAATATAAGCCACAGACCTAAGTCCTGCCATAAACTAGCTATATAATTTTGGGCAAGTCACTTAAGCTTTCTTAGCTTCATTTAGAAAATTGGGATCATGATTCTGATCTCACAAGATTGATATGAGGATCAAATGATATATTTTGTTTGAAAGTACCCTATAACTATAAGGCATGATATCAAAATAAATTATTACTATTATAGTATTAATATGCAACTATTCTCTTCTCTAATGTCATCTCCTTAGAAAGATGCACTTCCTGATATCCCTATCTAAAATAACACAACCCCCCACCAGAAAAAATTCACCTCCATACCCTTATCAGCTTTACTTTCCTCAGAGCACTTCTCACTCCCAGAAATTATTTGTAATTAGTTTAGATGTTTATTGTTGTTTTCACTAGAATATAAACTTTATGAGGGCAGGAGTTTTGCCAGTTACTGGGTCCCTAGCTCCTAAGAAAGCATCCATCACAAAATGGGCACTCAGTATGTTTCTGTGGGAAAAGGAAAGGAGGGAGCAAGATGGAGCAGTGGTACTTCCAAAGATGCTTCCAAAGCAAGTATCTTCAACACCTATTTATATGCAAGTGTAATTTTCTCACATCATCAAGAAAATATTAGTAAGAATGGTCAAAGAAGAGCAAAAGCATAGTAGATAAACTAGAAGGAATTAACTGGGCAGCTTTGATTAGAGATTTAATTGACCCCCAATCATCCAGAATCCGGTACTGAATTCAAAAGAAAACTGTATAGCTTATTAAAGGGAAATAATTTTAGTGCCATCTCCTGTAGCACAAATCTATTCTCTTATCAGAAAAGGAAGAACCGTGAACTCTACTCTGAAGTTGTTGTTTAGTACAACCATCTGATCCTGATATCCTTTCCTACTAGTCTAAGTGTTTGTGTTTGCTCATTCCTCTCTAGCAGATTTTAAAATCCAAATCACTGCAATAATTCACTTTTTATTGTTCTCTTGCTCAGCTCCAACACATGTACAGTAGTAGTGTTCACTCTTCAGGGGGATAATGGCATTTTTGGAGATTTTACTGTAGTCATTACTCTTGCTTCTTTATTAAGAGACTTGACTTTAATCTTCTGCTTTAGCTATGTGGTTTATCTTATGAATATTAATATACAACCCAAAGGGATCTATCCAGTGAATATGAATTACAGAGAGATTTTTTTATACTAAAGGAAGAGAAAGCCATTTGCTGGTATGCACATCTTTCTGGGATGTACAAGCTCTGATTTAATCAGCATGTAGTCATCATGTACGCCAACAGCACTCCAGGCCACGAAGTAATTGAAATGATTCAAGCTTGTTTAATAAAGTAATTTCAATTATAGCAGGAGTTGAGTCAGAAAATGACAGCTGTACAACGTTTATGCTGCCTGGAATCAGCGATAGGGCACCAAATGCTCACATATAAAGTGCCACTGTGCCAATGAGTTGTACTTTTTTAGGCTTTGAAATATCTTTGTTCACGTGAGATAAACTTATCTACAGTGACCTATTAGTCAAGAAGGCCAAATTTAATTTTGCCCTGAAAAACAGTGTAAAGAAATTTACTTATATCTCAGGACTTTGCACTGAAGGAGTCATAAAGTTCAGGCTCCTTTCTCTAATATAATTACCAACTGAGAATCACCACAGTCTCCACCACTCTCTAATGCCTCAAGCCAAGTCATCGTTTATGTTTGGAGCCTCTGATGACAGAATACGTCTCTACATCCTTTCCTTTAAAATGCTGGAAAAGAAATTCCAGAGGTTTTTGGTAGAAAATATGAGTGCATAATAGGCATTTTTAAAGTCATTTTTCCATCACCAAGTAATGTAAATCGTTTCAACAGTTTTCAATATGGTTCTGTCAGTCTTTTATAACAATGAAGTTTAACACTTTTTCTGTTCACTTTCTTTCCTTTCCTCTCTTCCACAATTTGCTTTATCCTTTTAGCCAGTACCTCTCTGCACACACTTTACTCATTCAAAGGCCTGAGTCGTCCTACCACCCCAAAAATATTTAATCCCCAAATTAGTATTTTATTATTGATATTCTTCTTTTATTTAGCTTCTTCTTTGATTCAGAGAATTCTTGGTAGGTACAGAAGGCTTGCTTAGTTACTACCCTCCCAGCATCCAGTGCTATTCCTTGCCCAAAACTGTTGAGTAGAGAATAAGTTGGAGCATCTGTTCACAATTCACAATCATATAACCCGGAAGGTGTTACTAAACCTTTTCTATTTCAGTTCATCTATTCTCCTCCAAACAACACCTTGATCACACTTAGTTTAGGTCAATTTTATTAATGTAAACAGTCATCTCTTTTAGATATGAAGCAATAGTTGCCTTGAAAGATATGGGACTCTTGCTGGTTTTGTCAACATTACTACTGTTGGAAACATCCTTTGGCCTAGTTCTGGGAATCAACATCCATGGACATCAGAGAGGGCTGTTATTATGCCAAATGAAGATAATTAACATCTGTTCTAAAAATATACTGTTTTATGCTTCCTTGGGGACTTCTACTAATCAGACATGCAGTTCGATAATTCATGTCTAATGAATGTTTCAAATATACGTGTGATCATCCAGCATGGCTATCTAACATCTTATTAGAGTATGTAGGGGAATTAAATATAATCTGACTATATTTTTGACAAATGCAAAATTCCCTCTGCAGCTGAGTAACAGGATTCTCAAGTGAAATTTCTTCATATGAGTTTGAGCCATTTGGTCTTTCCTATAAAAGCATTTCCAGACATATATTGGAAGCTCATGGGATTATATAAGTTAATATAAAAATATTTGCTTTCTGCACAACTTTTAGTTTAACCTTTCTTTAAAAATCCTGCTTCCTATCCCTCATTGATCTGCTCTGAACCCAGTTAGTAATACTCTCAGTTGAAAACTATAAAGAATAAAACGTTCATGGTTTATATAGTACCTTCCCTTTATCATCCTCAAAGGAGTGTGTAAATGCAAGACCATTATGACATTATGAGTCCAACTTTATAGATGGGGAACTTGAGGCTCAGGCGAGGGTAAACAGCATGGCCAAGGTCAGGTTGAGTTTGAAAGAACCCAGTCCTCCTAAATGTTAATTTGCCTTATTACCCAGAAGGCCATGCTGCTGCTTTAGTAAGGAAAATGTGCTTTTATAATGATCAACACTAAACTTTCTCTGCTTAGCACTTTAGAAAGAAGTGAGGCTCTCTCAGGTCCTCGCTTCCAAGGTGATAAAGAAGAGAAGGAACAATGCTGGAGCCAAAAAGGGCTGCAGCCACGTGCAGTCTTTTCACTGTACGAACTGTGTTCAATGTGTCCCCAAGGACAAGGTCATTAAGTTCTTTATTCAAGACATAGCAGAGGCCAATACTGTCAGGGACATTTCCAAAGCAAGGATCTTCACTGCCCATGTGCTTCCCAAACTGTCAGGAAGCTCCATTACTGTGTGGCTACAGCAAGGTAGTCAGGAATGGATCTCCTGAAGCCAGCAGACCTGAGCACCTTCTCATCTAGATTTAGAGTGGCTACTGCTGCCCCACAATATCCACCAAAGCTTACGGAAGGAGCTGAGTCCTTAAAGACTGAAGAAAACTATCCTCTGGAAAAAATCAAATGGAAATTATGCTTTTAAAAAAAAGAAGAAGAAGTGAGAAATGAAAGGTTTGAATTCTTTTGGAATGAAATGCTTATGACAATGGTATTCTTTGCTTAAATACTCTAATTTTTATACCATTTCAGAAGAAATCCTTTTATATTCAGAGGATTTTTGATGTGCTGAGCTAATGATAGCAACTCCTTACTGAATAGCAATATCTACTTCTGCTTTTCTTATGGTTGTGGAGAGGAGAATAAATTTTTTTAACATGACATGAAAAGCTTCTGAAGGGTAATAGTTGAAATAAGAATAAAAATGCAGACAAACTGCTAAAATTGTGAACAGACAAGCCATGTAAAAATAATCTTTTTAATGTGGATCTTTCCAAAAAAGAAAATGCCACCAAATTAAAAAGTAAAACAAAATTGTTTCGTTTCTGATTCAGTCATCCCCAAAGTTCTATGAAGTGTGTAGAATGGGTACCCTGCCCAATTCTTCTGGGACAACGGAGGAGAAAGAGAAAGCAGCATGATGTGTGGCACTCACAGAGGAGCAGGGAGAGAATGCCAGCCTCTCCTGTCTTCCATCTGGCTTCTCGGAGTTAATGAGAATTCACTGAGGCCTGGGGAGGTCTTCATCCAGTTTCTCCAGCTGCAGGTAATATTAGGTTCCATGCAGTCTAACACAACATTAAATACTGCTTTAAAAATGACATCTCAATATCAGCCAGTTCTCTGCTATTCCATAAGCATACATGCTGTCGGATGAAGTCACGGACACGGAGGCTTTATCGTCTCTAATAGTGATGGAGGATTTATCATCATAATAGCGAAGGAGAATAAAACTAAGGTTCTGTAATTTCCTGCAATTTACATTTGTTATGATTTGAAGACATATCATCTGATAATCTACAGACTACTCTGAGTAATAATCACATTCTTCAAGCCACCACCTTCATCCACTCACAGCAGAAAACTCCAACTTCTGCTTCAGAGAACATAAGGTCAATGACATCCAACTAAAATTTTTTTCTACTCACCATCTCCCATACACACTCTACACACAATCACATAAACTGTATCTGCATCCACACTCATTCATACTTCCTACTCTCCCCTTGGGTGGAAAATTTTTTCTTCCTTTGACCAGAGGAGCACTGAAGCCTGTCTTTCTAACTAATGTGGGCCGCAACACAGCACAGCTACCTCACGAAAAAGTGGCCAGACAGTTTTCCACATGGGTCCCGGCCCCTCTACTCCTCACTGGGCAAGGCCTCTAGACCTGGGCCCCCAGCACAACCACCTGCCCCAGCCTAAACACTTCAGTTGGTGCTGGCTCTGAGTTTCTCTAGGGAGGAAACCAGAGACAACCAACAGACTCTCTCCCATTTCAGCTGCAGTGGTACGAGCCTTACTGCCCTCATGCTGGGGAAGTGACAAAGGGCCTCACAGCAGCCATCACACAGAGTGGAGCCCAGTCTATCTTCCCTGTGAGCTCCCACCCACTACGTTTCATCAAACAGCAGAGCAGCTGCCTCAGCCCAGCAACTGAGCATTCCCACCGCTAGTGGCTCTGGTTCCCTGGAGTGGAGCTTCAAGAGGCAACTAATAGCCCCCTGCCATTGCCACTGCAGTAGTCCTGCCCTTGCTGCCCTTAGGAAAGGAACAAAGAGCCTGAGGGCTTTACTTGTGCCTCCAGCACACCACAGTCACCATACAGGAAAGAGCCGTCTCTCTTCCCTGTGTGCATCTGACCCCCTGCCCTTCACCAAGCAGAGCCGCCAGGCTCAGACCCACAGTGCAACTGCCCCACTCCCTGGCTGAACATTCGCATTGGACACAGATCTGCATTTCTCTGGGGTGGAGCGCCCAGAGGCAACTGAAAGTCCCTCTGCCACTGCTGCTGGAGTGGTACTGCCCTTGCTGCCTTCAGACTGAGAAGGAATGAAGGCCCTGAGTGCTTTACTCACACTTCCAGCATGCCACAGTCTCCCTAAGGAGGAGGGACTTATCTATCTTCCCCTCACCCTTCTGCTCATCACCAGGCAGGGCCAAAAATGCAGCTGCCCCACCCTTGCCAGAATGCTCTGATTGGTAGCAGCCCTGCGTTTCTCTGGGGTGGAGCCCCAAGAGACAAGTAAAAGTCCCTCTGCCTTGCTATTGCCAAGGTCCCTGTCCCTGCCACTCCCAAGCTGAGGAGGAAACATAAAGCCTGAGATCACCCCAGAATTGAGGGAAATTTTTACCACCAGACCTGCCTTACAAGAAGTCTTTAAGGGAGTATCAAATATGGAAAGAAAAGACCATTACAGGCCACCACAAAAACACACTTAAGCAGATGGACCACTGACACTATAAAGCAACTACACAATCGAGTCTGCACAATAACCAGCTAACAACATGATGACAGGATCAAATCCGCACATAGCAAATTCACCTTCAATGTAAACAGGTTAAATGCCCCAATTAAAAGGCACAGTGTGGACAATTGGTGACCTGAACTCAATACTTGACCAAATGGACCCAGTATACATCTACAGAGCTCTACATCCAAAAACATATATTCTTCTCCTCTGCACATGGCACATAGCCTAAAATTAACCTCACAATTGGCCATAAAACAATTCTCATAAAATTACAAAACAAAATGAAACCATACCAGCCACACTCTTGGACCACCACACAATAAAAATATAAATCAATACCAAGAAGATTACTCAAAACCATACAATTATGTGAAAATTAAACAATCTGCTTTTAAATGACTTCTGAGTAATCAATGAAACTAAGGCAGAAATCAAGAAATTCTTTGAAATTAATAAAAACAAAGATACAACATACCAAAATCTCTGGGACACAGCTAAGGCAGTGTTAGGAAGAAAATTTATAGCACTAAACACCCACAAAAATTTAGAAAGTTCTCAGATTCATAACCTAATACCACAACTTGAAGAGCTAGAAAAACAAGAGCAAACCAACCTCAAAGCTAGCAGAAGACAAGAAATAACCAAAATCAGAGTTGATCTCAAGGAAATTGAGACAGGAAAAATCATATAAAAGATAAACATAACCAGAAGTTGACTCTTGAATAAATAAGAAAGACTACTAGCTAGATTAATAAAAAATAAAAGAGAGAAGAATCAAATAAACACAATCAGAAATGACAAAGGGGACATTATTAACATTTACCCCTTTAAATAAATACAAAATACCTTCAGAGACTATTATGAACACTGCTATGCACACAAACTAGAAAACCCAGAAGAAATGGATACATTATTGGAAACATACAACTTCCCAAGACTGAACCAGGAAGAAATTCAAACTGAACAGACCAGTAATGACTTTCAAAATTAAATCAGCAATAAAAAGCCTACCAACAAGAAAAAGCCCAGGTCCAAATGGATTCACAGCCAAATTCTACCAGAGGTACAAAGAAGAGCCGGTACTATTCTTATTGAAACTATTCAAAAAAATTGAGGAGAATGGATTCCTCTCTAGCTCATTCTATAAGGCCAGCATCACCCTGATACCAAAACCTAGCAAAGACAGAACAAAAACATAAAACTTCAGGCCAATATCCTTCATGAACATAGATACAAAATAGTAGCAAACTGAATCCAGCAGCACATCAAAAAACTAATCCACCACAATCAATTAGGCTTTATCCCTGGGATGCAAGGTTGGTTCAACATGTGCAAATCAATAAATGAGATTCATCGCATAAAAAGAACTAGAAATGAAAACTATGTTATCATCTCAATAGATGCAGAAAATGCTTTCAATAAAATTTTGCACCCTTTTATGTTAAAAACCTTCAACAAACTATTAATAGATATTGAAAAAATATATACCTCATAATAATAAGAGCCACCTATGACAAGCCCTCAGCCTACATCATACTGAATTGGCAAAAACTGGAAGTATTCCCCTTGAGTACTAGAACAAGACAAGGATGCGACCATGCATTTCATCTGTGCCACAGCATGTTTGCTCTTCAATTGGGAACTCCTGCTTCTCTTTGCCTCAAAATGGGCCCCAACTGCTCCTGCTCTCCTGGTGGCTCCTGCAGCTGTGCCAGCTCCTGCAAATGCAAAGAGTGCAAATGCACTTCCTGCAAAAAGAGCTAATGCTACTGCTGCCCTGTGGGCTGTGCCAAGTGTCCCCAGGGCTGCATCTGCAAAGGAACTTTGGACAAGTGTAGTTGCTGTGCCTGATGCCAGGACAGCCTTGCTCCCAGATGTAAATAGAGCAACCTGTATAAACCTGTTTTTTTTTACAACCCTGACCTGTTTGCTACTTTTTTTTCTATGAAATATGTGAATGGCAATAAATTCATCCATTCTGGTAAGAAAAAAAAACAGACAAGGATACACACTCTCACCATTCCTGTTCAACATAGGACTGGAAGTCTTACCCAGACCAATAAGGCAAGAGAAAGAAATAAAGAGCATCCAAATAGAAAGAGAGGAAATCAAACTATCTCTGTTTGCAGATGGTATAATTTAATACTTGGAAAACCCAACAATCTCTGCCCCAAAACTCCTATATCTAATGAACAACTTTAGCAAAGTATCTGGATACAAAATCAATGTACAGAAATGAGTAGCATTTCTATACACCAATAACATCCATGCAGAGTGCCAAATCAAGAATGCAATCCCATTCACAGTAGCCACAAAAAAGGATAAAATACCTAGGAATACAGTTAACCAGGAAAATGAAAGATCTCTACCATTAAAATTACAAAACACTGCTTAAAGAAATCAGAGATTACACAAACTAATGGAAAAACATTCCATGCTCATGGATAGGAAGAATCACTATTGTTAAAATGGCCATACTGCCAAAATCAATTTACAGATTCAATGCTGTTCCTATCAAAGTACCAATAATATTCTTCACATATCTAAAAAAACTATTTTAAAATTCATATGATACCAAAAAAGAGCCCAAATAGCCAAAGCAATACAAAAGAAAAAGAAAAAAGTCAAAGGCATCACATTACCCAGACTCAAACTATAATACAAGCCTACAGTAACCCAAACAGCATAGACCTGGTACAAAAACAGACACATAGACCAATGGAACAGAAGACAGAGCCCAGAAATAAAGCAGCACATCTACAACCATCTGATCTTTGACAATGTCAACAAAAACAAGCAATGGGGAAAGGATTCCCTATTCAGTAAATTGTGCTGGAATAACTGGCTAGCCATATGCACAAGATTAAAACTGGCTCCTATTCCTTACACCACGGACAAAAGTAAACTCAAGATAGATTAAGGACTTAAATGTAAAACCCAAAACTACAAAAACCCTGGAAGAAAACATAGAAAATACCATGGATAAAAAATTGACAAAGATGCCAAAAGCATCTGTGCAACAAAATGAAAAATTGACAAATGGGACCTAATTAAACAAAAGAGCTTCTTCACAACAAAAGAAGCCATCAACAGAGTAAACAGAACCCACAGAATGGGAGAAAATATTGGCAAACTATGCATCTGACAAAGGTCCAATATGCAGAATCTATAAAGAACTTAAACAAATTAACAAGCTAAAAACAAGTCCATTAAAAAGTCAGGAAAAGGACGTGAACAGACACTTTTCAAAAGATGACATATAGGAGAGAGATCCAAGATGGCCGATTAACAACAGCTCAGGATTGTAGCTCCCAGTGAAAGCGCAGAGAGCGAGTGGATGCTGCACTTTCAGATGATATTTTGTTGATCACAGACCGGGAGATTCCCAGCGGAGGAGCCACATGGGTCACCAGCCTGACTTTTTTGGCTGGCGTGGCTGTTTTGCCGGCGCCCCGGCACGGCGCTTCTCGGTGCGGAGTATACGGGACGGACGGGGTGCCCTGTGAGTCAGGCTCGGCTGGTCCCATCCCCACAAGGAGAACAGCAATTGGAAGCGCTGAGGACTGACAGTTTCACAGCAAGCACAGCCGAACCGGGAAGGTCCAGCTCTGTGGGGAAGGGGCGTCAACAAAAGGAAAACTAAGAAACAGAAAAAACCTCATCACCGGGCGGAGAGATCCAAGATGGCCGATTAACAACAGCTCAGGATTGTAGCTCCCAGTGAAAGCACAGAGAGGGAGTGGACACCACAATTTCAGACGAATTTCTGTTACCCACAAACTGGGAGATACACAGCGGAGGAGCCACACTGGTTGCCTGCGCGACTCTTTTAGCCAGCGCGGTGTGGCGATTCTCAGTGCAGATTATAAGCGACTGGGTTCCCTCTGAGTCAGGCTCGGCTGGTCCCATCCCCACAAGGAGAACAGCAATTGGAAGCACTGAGGACTGAGAGTTTCACAGTAAGCACAGCTGAACCCAGGAAAGCCTAGCTTTGCAGGGAAAGGGCATCTACGGAAGGAAAACTAAGAAACAGAAAAAACTTCATCACCAACAAGTTGGACATCCACTCAGATCCAATCTGAAACTCGGCAATTGCAAAGACGATAGGTGGATAAATCCACAAAAATGGGAAGAAACCAGTGCAAAAAGGCTGAGAACACCCGAAATCAGAATGCCTCTCCTCCTAGGGGATCGCAGCACCTCATCAGCAAGAGAACAAGGCCTGATGGAGAATGAGTGTGATGAAATGACAGAATCAGGCTTCAGAAGGTGGATAATAAGAAACTTCTGTGATCTAAAAGAACATGTACTAACCCAATGCAAAGAAACTAAGAACCTTGAAAGAAGATTTAACGAAATGCTAACGAGAATGGATAACTTAGAGAGGAATATAAATGAATTGATGGAGCTGAAAAACGCAATACGAGAACTTCACAAAGCACGCACAAGTTTCAACAGCCGAATTGACCAAGCAGAAGAAAGGATATCAGAGGTTGAAGATCAACTCAATGAAATAAAACGAGAAGGCAAGATTAGAGAAAAAAGGGTAACAAGGAATGAACAAAGTCTCCAAGAAATATGGGACTATGTGAAAAGATCTAATCTATGTTTGATAGGTGT
>CAUYLG010000812.1:0-33580 GCA_963573385.1 Cacajao melanocephalus
TGACTCGCTGAGCCTCTCCTGGACCGTCCCCCAGGGCCGCTTCGACTCCTTCACCGTGCAGTACAAGGACAGGGACGGGCGGCCCCAGGTGATGCGTGTCGGGGGCGAGGAGAGCGAGGTCACCGTGGGGGGCCTGGAGCCTGGGCGCAAGTACAAGATGCACCTGTATGGCCTCCACGAGGGGCGGCGCGTGGGCCCGGTGTCTGCCGTGGGCATCACAGGTGAGTGGGGGGACAGGCACTCGCCCCCAGGTTTACCTCTGTGGCCCTCTGTGTTTCTCCTTTGGATCTCAGCACCCCTTACAACTGGGCCTCTGGGTTTCTGTCTGTTCTCCCGTGTTGCTAACGATCCTGCCTGGTCCTCGGATTCATGGAGACTGTGGAGTCAGATGGGCGGGTAGTCCATGCCCTGTTTGTTGTATCTTCCTTCCTTCCATCGTGATCTGGAGCCCCGGGTTGCTCATGTGCTCATTTGTTAGGTTTTCAGCTCCCTTAGGGAGTATTTTAGTGGCTCAGAAAGTGCTTCAGATCCAGCTGCCTGGATCTGCATGTGCCTTTCAGTGTAGTGACTGTGCGGCCTTGCAGGCGCTTCCTAACCTTGTGCTTCAGATCCCTGCAGAGTTGGGGTGATGATAATGGCAGCTGCTTCACATGCTGTACAAGGGTTAAGTGCACCACTGTCGGTGAGCTGCTGACAGCAACGCCGGGCACAGATTCTAAAGCAAGTGCTTTAGAGGAGGCAACTAAGAAGTGCTCACTCCAGCCGGGCACGGTGGCTCGTGTCTGTAATCCCAGCACCTTGGGAGGCCGAGGTGGGCAGATCACTTGAGGTCAGGAGTTCGAGACCAGCCTGGCCAACATGGTGAAACCCCGTCTCTACCAAAAATATTAAAAATTAGCTGGGTGTGGTGATGCATGCCTGTAATCCCAGCTACTCGGGAGGCTGAGGCAGAAGAATCGCTTAAACCAAGGAGGCGAAAGTTGCAGTGAGTTGAGATTGTGCCACTGCATTCCAGCCTGGGTGACAGAATGAGACTCCATCTCAAAAAAAAAAAAAAAAGGCCCCCTCCATTCCCGGGAGAGCACTGCCTGCCTTGGGCAGGGTCCTGCCTCCTGACCTATGGGCCTGCTCTGCTCTTTTCAGTGTCGCTGCCCACAGAGCCACCCATGGAGCCCCGCCTTGGGGAGCTGGTGGTGGCGGGCGTGACCTCGGACTCGGTGGACCTCTCGTGGACGGTGGCCCAGGGCCCCTTCGACTCCTTCCTGGTGCAGTACAGGGACGTGCAGGGACAGCCCCAGGCAGTGCCTGTGAGTGGAGACCTCCGAGCAGTCACTGTCTTGGGGCTGGACCCGGCCCGCAAGTACAAGTTTCTGCTCTTTGGACTCCAAAATGGGAAACGCCACGGCCCAGTCCCTGTGGAGGCCAGGACCGGTGAGTGAGGAGGGCTGGAGGCCTCCGGCAGCCAGAGCCTTCGCCCCCTTGTGGCGCCACTTGGAATTTCACGTTTCTGTGCCCCACACTCCAATCCTCACCACCCACTGATTTACTGGAAACCCAGGCCCTGAGCTCCTTTCTTCCCCTCATGCCCATCCTTCTCCCTACCTTCCCTGCACCCTAGGGGACACTTGCTTTCTTGTCTGGCTCCTCTTTTATCCCTACTCCTGGCCCAGTCACCCTCCCATTCCCGGGACCAGCTCACAGAGCCACAGCAGTCCAGGAAGCTCCGAGGCCCCTCTGCCTCCATCCCCGCCCTCGCCACTCTCCATGCACCTCACTGTCTTTTCCAGCACCAGACACAAAACCCTCTCCCCGCCTGGGGGAGCTGACTGTGACAGACGTGACCCCTGACTCCGTGGGACTCTTGTGGACGGTTCCTGAGGGCGAATTCGACTCCTTTGTGGTCCAGTACAGGGACAGGGATGGGCAGCCCCAGGTGGTGCCAGTGGCAGCCGACCAGCGGGAGGTCACTGTCCCGGGCCTGGAGCCCAGTAGGAAATACAAGTTCCTGCTCTACGGTCTGGCAGGCAGGAAGCGACTGGGCCCTGTCTCTGCTGAGGGCATCACAGGTGAGCCCCAGTCCGGCCTCTACCTTTTCCAGAGCTGCCTCTCATCCGAGCCCTCAGAGCTGGCCCTATGTCCTTCCCGTGAGATTGCCTCTGTCAGCCCTGACACAACCATTTTAACTCCAAAAGTGGGTCCCTATAGGTGCCAGGCGCAGTTCTGAGGAATATGCATTATTTCCTCCGTTCGATGACTGCCGAGGAAATAAAAAGGACCCAGGCTTGGGGCCAGCAGATCTGTGTTTCAGTTCCAGTCCCAACCCTTGCCAGGGTGATGTGGCCAAGCTGCTTCATCCCCAGAACCTCGGTGTCCTCACCTGCATGATTGCTGGGAGTGACGCTGCTTTCAGTAGCGGTTCCCATCCCCCTCCCTCCTCCCTAACTCAGAGGCGAGGGGTGGAAAATAAGGGAGGGCTTGGCTACAGAAAGACTATGGAAAAACCTGGTGTCACTGTGGCCGTGACTCAGCCCCCCAAGGAAGGGGTGTGGTGGGTCACTGACCCTCACCCCACTCCCAGGACCATGAGTCACTCTGCCCAAAGGAGGACAGAGCAGCCGGCCAGTCCGGGTCTGGGTCCCTGGGACTCCATAATTCTCTTCCCAAACCCTCACTGTGGGGACGGGCTACAGGCTCTCCCTTCCCCCACCCAACGGCCCTAGCCCCACCCGGACAAGCCTCTGCTCTGCCCTCTGTTTTCCCAGCTCTGCCCCTGTCTTCTCCCCACCCCACCCCAGCTGCCCTGGCCCAGTGGGGTCAGTGTGGAAAGCAGGAGGCACGGATGACCAGGCTGATGGCCACAAGGGGACGAAGGGGGTTCACAGGCCGGCAGTGATGGGAGCCATGCACTGGCCAGCTACCCAGATCAGCTCTCGATGTTTGGGGTGTCTCCCTGACAACCCAGAGACCTCCTGGGAGTCCCCCTCAGCTCTGGCCTCATCACAGCTCAGGGGCTGGGGGTCCAGGAAATAAAGGCCCTTCCTGCACCCCCGCTGCCCTCCCTTGGTTGATGATCTTTAATGTATTTATCACACTCTCATCACAGCAGGAGGGGATGGGGCAGGAAGGAGTTTGGGCAGCGGCCTCCAGAGCAGGAGGGGGCTGCTCTCCCTCATTCCTGAGGGGTGTGGCAGGAGCAGGCCTGTGTGTTGCCTCAAGGAGCTGTCCCTGAGGCTACACTGGAGGGACCCTTTCCCAGAACGTCACACCTCCCGGAAGCTGTGAGGGCTGAGGTAAAGGCAGCATGTGCCTAAGTGTGTTCCCTCCTCCCTCTGCGCAGCTCCCCTAGAGAAGGAGCTGCAGCCCCCTCCCCGCCTCGGGGAACTGACTGTGGCCGAGGAAACCTCCAGCTCCCTGCGCCTGTCCTGGACGGTGGCCCAGGGCCCCTTTGACTCCTTCGTAGTCCAGTACAGGGACAAGGATGGGCAGCCCAAGGCAGTGCCTGCGGCCGCAGACCAGCGCATGATCACCATAGAGGACCTGGAGCCTGGCAGGAAATACAAGTTTCTGCTGTACGGGCTCCTCGGGGGAAAGCGCCTGGGCCCGGTCTCCACCCTGGGAATGACAGGTGAGGCTGCCTGCCTGGGTTTCCTTGTGCCTTTGGGCTGAAGAAGAAGATGACCTCAGGTGTGGGCAGGTGGGAGTGGGGTGCCCTGGCCTGTGCCCAGGAAGGAGGAGTCTGCAGCCCTGTGGGCTTTGACATCCATCAAGAAGTCGAGAGCAGGAGCCAGGCTAGGCAGGAGGGAAAGGCCCTGGCAGGGGCCCCAATCTCCCAGCCCCCTCTCTGCCCCATCACTGCCGCTGCTCCCCATTACTCACTGGGGCAGCTGTCACCTCCCCGAAGGGTGGCCTTGTCCAGATAGGGGCAAATCTCCCTGCATGGATGAGTCAGGAGCATTTTCTTAAGAGGAAAATCACTGGAAAACAAAATGAGTGGGTCACAGAAACCAACAGAAGTGGCTGCATTTATGGTGCAGGCTCCTCTGCCAGAGCTCACCGCTGCCCACCTCAGACAGGCCTGACCAGGGCACGGCTGGTGGGATTTGCCCATTACCTTCAGCGGCCAGTCCCACCCTCAGCTTTTCTCAGGAGGGAGCAGGGAGCACCACACCTCCCAAGCTCAGCGAGTAGGGGCAGAGCCTGTGCTATCTCGAGTTGGGCGCGATAGGACACTGGGTGTGGAAGGGGAAATGAGCACCTGAATCAGACAGCGAGGGGCTCTCGAAGGAGTCACGAGGCCACAGCGACTTCCCAAGCAGGGTGCAGGACCTGTAAGCTTCCCACCTCAGCCTTGGGCAAGCCTGGAATCCCCTCTTTGGGGAGAAAGATAAAAATGGAGGGCCCCGTGGCATCCCCCACTCAGATTCTCCCCTGGGTTTCTTCCATGCAGCCCCAGAAGAGGACACAGCAGCCCCAGAGTTAGCCCCAGAGGCCCCTGAACCTCCTGAAGAGCCCCGCCTAGGGGTGCTGGCCGTGACCGACACAACCCCAGACTCCATGCGCCTCTCATGGAGTGTGGCCCAGGGCCCCTTTGATTCCTTCGTGGTCCAGTATGAGGACGCGAAAGGGCAGCCCCAAGCCTTGCTGGTGGATGGTGACCAGAGCAAGGTCCTCATCTCAGGCCTGGAGCCCAGCACCTCCTACAGGTTCCTCCTCTACGGCCTCCATGAAGGGAAGCGCCTGGGGCCCGTCTCAGCTGAGGGCACCACAGGTACCACCAGGCGTCCCCGGCCTCTAGTCTATGACTGGGAAGGGGGAAAGGGGGGCCCGGAAGCGGTGGTCGCAGGGAAAGAGCATGAGGTGGGTGCCAGGGAGAGAGGACAGGTGGGCTGGATGCTAGTGGCCTTTAGCTCTGCCCCACAGGACCACCCCCGTGGCTGCAAGTCCCTGGTTACAGATGGAGAAACGGGGCGAGAGAGGGTTGAAGGAACGTGCCCTGGGTCACCAAGCTGGTGTGCTTCTGTCTCCAATCCCTTCTCCCTCACCCATTCCATGCAGGGCCGGCCCCTGCTGGTCAGACCTCAGGGGAGCCAGGGCCCCGCCTGTCCCAGCTGTCCGTGACCGATGTGACCACCAGTTCCCTGAGGCTCAACTGGGAGGCCCCACCTGGGGCCTTCGACTCCTTCCTGCTCCGCTTCGGGGTCCCATCCCCAAGCACCCTGGAGCCCCATCCGCGTCCTCTGCTGCAGCGCGAGCTGATGGTGCCGGGGACGCGCCACTCAGCCGTGCTCCGGGACCTGCGTCCGGGGACTCTGTACAGCCTAACGCTGTATGGGCTGCGAGGGCCCCACAAGGCCGACAGCATCCAGGGCACCGCACGCACCCTCAGCCCAGGTAAGGCCCCACAAACACTGCCCAAAGTGAGGGTCGTTGTACTTCGAGGGGGGCGGGGGGACCTAGTGCCTCACCCAGCGGCAGGGGCGGGCGAGTTGGTGGTGGGCTTGGAGGGATCTACAGAGCGACTTCCATTCCTGGGGTCTGGAGGAAAGGGGTGGTGGCCTGTCCCGGAGCAGGGGGCGAGGGGTGGGAATCGTAGGGAGGAGCCTCCCTGCCCCTGCCTGCACCTTTGTTCCCTGCCACCTCTGCAGTGCTGGAGAGCCCCCGTGACCTCCAATTCACCGAAATCAGGGAGACCTCAGCCAGGGTCAACTGGATGCCCCCGCCATCCCGGGTGGACAGCTTCAAAGTCTCCTACCAGCTGGCGGACGGAGGTGGTGCCTTTGCGCGTGCTCGTTGCCTCACCTGTCAGCCTCCCCCCTGTACTCTGCCCACCCTCCAGCCACTCTGGGGTTCCCTGGGTAACCCCTGGTCCCCAATGTTTTCAGGGGAGCCACAAAGTGTGCAGGTGGATGGCCGGGCCCAGACCCAGAAACTCCAGGGGCTGATCCCAGGCGCTCGCTACGAGGTGACCGTGGTCTCCGTCCGAGGCTTTGAGGAGAGTGAGCCTCTCACAGGCTTCCTCACCACAGGTGAAATAGACTGGGACCCAGGGCAAGGGGTGGGAGCCATGAAAATGGCATGGGTGGCAGTTGGGAGGGAATAGGGAGGGTGAAGGAAGGTGGTGGAGGCTCCGATTTCAGGCAGGAGCCCAGTAGAGTTTGGGGACGCTTGAAGTAGAGACAGCAGCAGGGACACCTCTGAGCCCCTCCCCTTCCCCCAGTTCCCGATGGCCCCACCCAGTTGCGTGCACTGAACTTGACCGAGGGATTCGCCATGCTGCACTGGAAGCCCCCCCAGAATCCTGTGGACACCTATGATGTCCAGGTCACAGCCCCCGGGGGTGAGCAAGGCTGAGGCCTCTGGAAGGGACCTGTGCAGGATGGGGATTACAGCGGGGAGGCTGGACTCTGGCTAGGGATGGAGGGGGCAGGCGTTGATGCCCCTCAACCTGCACTCCCAGCCCCGCCTCTGCAGGCCGCGGCCCCAGGCAGCGCGGTGGACTACCCCCTGCATCACCTCGTCCTCCACACCAACTACACTGCCACCGTGCGTGGCCTGCGGGGCCCCAACCTCACTTCCCCAGCCAGCATCACCTTCACCACAGGTAGGGTCTGTGGGGTGAGTGGGACGGGGGACGGGAGGTAGAGGAAGCCAGGATGGGCCTCATCCCCATCTCCTCTTCCCACTTTCCCTCCTAGGGCTAGAGGCCCCTCGGGACTTGGAGGCCAAGGAAGTGACCCCCCGCACAGCCCTGCTCACTTGGACTGAGCCCCAAGTCCGGCCCACAGGCTACCTGCTGAGCTTCGACACCCCTGGTGGACAGACCCAGGTGCCCCACTGACCAACTCCCCTCCTTGGGTGATTCCAGGAGGTGCTGCCTCTGGCCCACCCAGAGGGTCTCCACCTCCCTCTCCCTTGACCCACCTCTTTGTCTGTCCCACAGGAGATCCTGCTCCCAGCAGGGATCACGTCTCACCAGCTGCTCGGCCTCTTTCCCTCCACCCCCTACAGTGCTCGGCTCCAGGCCATGTGGGGCGAGAGCCTCCTGCCACCTGTGTCTACCTCTTTCACCACGGGTACCTGGACGCAGGGGCTGGCAGCCGGGGGCTGGGTTGGCAGCCAGGGCCTAAGGCTTGGAAAAGGATTGGCCCCTGCTCTCCTCTCCCCAGGTGGGCTGCGGATCCCCTTCCCCAGGGACTGCGGGGAGGAGATGCAGAACGGAGCCGCTGCCTCCAGGACCACCACCATCTTCCTCAACGGCAACCGCGAGCGGCCCCTGAATGTGTTTTGCGACATGGAGACCGATGGGGGCGGCTGGCTGGTGGGTGGCATTGGGAAGCCCAGGGGTCTGTGCAGGGCAGGAGCTGTTGCCCCAGGAGCCAGAGGCTGATGGTGCCCCCACCTGCTTCCCAGGTGTTCCAGCGCCGCATGGATGGACAGACAGACTTCTGGAGGGACTGGGAGGACTATGCCCATGGTTTTGGGAACATCTCTGGAGAATTCTGGCTGGGTCAGTGCCTCACGGGGATTGGGAAACTATGGAGGGGATAGGGGCCCCGTGGACACCAGGACCCTGATGAGAGCACGTCTCCCACCCCCAGGCAATGAGGCCCTGCACAGCCTGACACAGGCCGGTGACTACTCCATGCGTGTGGACCTGCGGGCTGGGGACGAGGCTGTGTTTGCCCAGTACGACTCCTTCCGCGTAGACTCGGCTGCGGAGTACTACCGCCTCCACCTGGAGGGCTACCACGGCACCGCAGGTAGGCAGGGCCCCGAGGCTGGGAGGGTGAGGCTGGGAGTGGAGGCCCTCATGGCTCCTTCCTCCACCCTGCCCAGGGGACTCCATGAGCTACCACAGCGGCAGTGTCTTCTCTGCCCGTGATCGGGACCCCAACAACTTGCTCATCTCCTGCGCTGTCTCCTACCGAGGGGCCTGGTGGTACAGAAACTGCCACTACGCCAACCTCAACGGGCTCTACGGGAGCACGGTGGACCATCAGGTGAGGGGCGGGAGGCAGCACAGAGCTGGGGGTAGCTGGGGCTCAGCCTGCCTAGGTTTCAGCCCCGCAGTGTAACAGACAAGGGACTGAGCGCTGAGTAAAAGGGAACAATCATGCCAGCCACACAGAGGGAGCTGAAGATGATTTATTGGCTGGAAAGGGCCAGCTCAGGATGAAGTTGGAGGGTCAGGAGGGGAGCTGTGTGGGGCGGTTGGCTGAACGGGAGGAGCAGATGGGACATCTGGCTTTGAACCTCTCTTGACACCCCTTTCCCAGGGAGTGAGTTGGTACTACTGGAAGGGCTTCGAGTTCTCAGTGCCCTTCACGGAAATGAAGCTGAGACCAAGAAACTTCCGGTCCCCAGCGGGGGGAGGCTGAGCTGCTGCCCACCTCTCTCGCACCCCAGTATGACTGCTGAGCACTGAGGGGTCACCCCAAGAGAAGAGCCGGGGGCCTTCACCACCTGGCCACTGGAGGAAGCCTTCTCCTTCTCTGCCAGCGACCTCACAGCACTATGTTTACAGGGGGGAGGGGAGGGGCTCATAGGGGAGCAATAAAAGAGAAACTGAGGCACCCGACTGGAATCGGTCCTGCCCCATCACTGGCTGTGGGCCCCCATCCCCCGGGGCTGCAGCCGCACATGGAAAGGCTGCATCTTGAGGATGACGCTGCAGTAGGGCAGGGGCTGCAGGGAGGGCAGGGCGTCCCCGGGGGGCAGCAGCGTGAAGGCCTGCAGCAATCGGGCCAGCACCACGAACAGCTCCAGGCGTGCCAGTGGCTCGCCCAGGCACACACGCGCTCCGCAGCCAAAGGCCAGCGCTTTGGAGTTCTTGCCTGGCTCCAGGAAGCGATCTGTGGGCGGGTGGACAGTTGGGTGGGGAGGTGCTCAGCGGCTGCGGGGACCAGCCTCTGCCACCTTTGCACGGCAGGTCCCTGGCCCCCCACATACCAGGCCAGAACTCATTCGGTCTCTCCCAGACCGTCTCATCGAGCTGGGCGCCTTGGAGGTTGGGGATGATGACTGTGCCCTCAGGGATGTCGTAGCCAGAGATGCTGAAGGGGGCTGGAGTTAGAGGCTGGCCAGGACCTCGCTGGGCTCAGGCTTTCCTCACTCATCCCAACCCTCAGGAGTCACCTGCTGGGCCGTGTGGTGCGGTGGGGCAAGGCCAAAGGCACAACGGGCCGCAGGCGCAGCACCTCAGTGATGGTGGCATTGAGCAAGGGCAGCCGTGTGCGGTCCTTGTAGGGAACCCGGGAGCTGGAGGCACCGGGGCCCAGTTCGTGGTCTAGCTCCTCCTGCAGTCGCTGCTGAATCTGGGGAATGATCGGGTGGAGTCCTGCCCCAGCCAGCCCACAGCTGCCCAGCATCCAGCCACTCCATCAGCCACCCCCTCAGCCACCCAGTGAGCCTGAGTGCCGGTGAGGAGATAGCAGCCCCCTGGGCAAGCACAGCGCTCAGAGCCAAGCGAGGGTGCCCACCACCCTGACTGGGCTGCTGGGAAGGAGCCTTTTCCTGTCCCCAGGGCACACCTCAGGGTGGTGAAGCAAAAACACCACGGCCCAGGAGAGGGTGACTGCCGTGGTCTCAGTGCCACCAATGAGGAGGTCCACCGCAGCCATGTGCACATGCCCTTCCAGGAGCTGTCCAGAGTCCTCTTCCACGCTTGGCTGCGCCACTCCTTGGAGCATGTAGTCCATCATGCCCCTCCACCGGCCTGCCACCAGGCTCTCCTGCAGAGGGTGGGAGAAGCAGGCTGAGCGCCCGGCCTGGGGAGAGGGGCACGGAGTGGCAACAGGCCCAGAACTGGGGGATGCAGGAGAACCCGCCTCGTAATGATGCTGAGGCCAGTAGCGTCCCTGGCTGTGGGCCAAGGGGAGCCCGTCCACACACAGCCCCCACCTTGTGCTGCCTCAGCTGCTTCTCCACGAAATGGTCCCTCTTCTCTATGGCCTTCTTCAGCCTCCGGAGACCTGGATTGGGGAAGAACTGCGACAGGAAGCATGAGAATGCAGCTGTGGGAAGAAGCCTCTCCCTCCACCCACCCTCTCCCCCAGGACCCAGGGGTGTCTAGGCTCCACCTCCTCACCCTGAGAAAGGGAATCACGTCCACAATTTGGATGGACCAGTGGCTCCAGGTTTTTAACACCTCCTGGATACATTTGTAACAGGCAGGCATCAAGTTGTCCTCCTGCCAGAAAAGAAGACGAGCTTTCAGTTCAGGACCAGGAGAGGCCCAGGGAGGGGGTGGGGGTGGGCCAGAGGGGCTGCGAGGCACCTTGATCTTGTCTCCAAAGGTGAGGTAACAGATGATGTTGCAGGTGAGGAGAGAGAATTCCTCCTCGATGGCCACAGGGGTGCCGGCCTGGGCTCTCATGCGCTGTGGAGAAGGAGCGTGAGCTCAGCAGGCCGGTGTGCAGCGGGCGGGGCGGGGGCTACTGCGACAGGCGAGGCTGACCCGAGGGGTCTCAGGAGCCCAGCCTTACCTCACAGAAGTCCTGGGTCAGCTGCTCCACCACGGGCTCCATGGAGTCACGGAGGCCCAGCAGCAGGGCTGAGCGTGTGAGCTTCTTGTGGGCTTTCCAGAGCAGAGAGTAGTCTCCCAGGGACAGGTCTGGGTAGTTCTTAGACACCAGCTTGTCTGCAGGAGGAGTAGGGGGCTGGAGGGTGGGAACTGACCAAGGCAGCCAAGGGCCCGACCTTCTTCTGCCTCCCCAACCCCTGCTTCTTCCCCTCAAGAAATGCCCCCACCAGGTGCAGGTGGCTCCCACTTGAGGCTGAGGTGGGAGGATCACCTGAGACCAGGAATTCAAGACCAGCCTGGGCAACACAGCAAGACCCCATGTCTTAAAAAAAAATTTTTCTTTAAGAAAGAAAAAATGCCCCCAGCCCTTACAGGTAAGCGGCTCAGGTCTGCCAGCAAAGTCTGCCCACTTTTTGACCATGGCTTCCTCAATGGTCCTCTTGGAGTTCAGCACCACCACATCTGGGGGACAGCCAAAGCAGGGTCAGCGGAGAGAGAGGACCCTCCCCTCTCCACCATCCTCCTGTGGTGAGGGCCAGGGCTAGAACAGGTGCTCACCTTGCAGCCCAAGGTGGAGCCTATAGATGGGCCCGAATTTCTGAGTCAGGCCAAGCAGATAGATGGGGAGGTTGGGCTGCAGCAGGTGCAGGAAGCCTGGGGCAAGAGGCGGGAGGTGGAGGCTCCTGCGCTGCCACCAGTTCCACAGCAGGCGGGCACCTGCCAGCAGGGGCAGCAGCAGCAGCCCCAGAAACAGCATGGCAAGACGCCCGTCAGGGCCCTGAGACGCCGCTTATAGCTCTTGAGCCCTGGCCATCCCTCCTGCTGTGTAGACTGTTTTGGGGCCTCCCTTGACCCCACCTTCAGGTCCCTTCCCACCATCCCGCCCACTGAGTGGCCCTTTTCTGGAGTGGCACCAGTCTCATTGGCCTTGGGATGTCATATTTCAAAATATTGATCATCCATCAAGAAGCAAAGAAGGAAAATGCAACCCTGACCTTTTTCCTGCAGCCAGAATCAGCCTTCTGGCTCCTCATCAACTGCGCAGGCATGGGTGTCCGCCCCTCCTGGGCCCTCTCCCTCTGCCCACCGTGGGCCAGTTTACTGGCATGATGTTTGTCTTAGAGAGAAAGTGGCAGTCCCTGCCTAATATGCCTTCCTGGGTAGCCTGAAGGACAAAATGTGACTTGTGTGGGGTTTTTGTTAGTTTAAGTTACAGACGGAGTAATACAGATAAGGCCTGTTTCAACCTGGGGCATTCCGGTATATACGGGTATCCCAGTATGATTGGTATTAGTGCCTCCTTTCACTCCCAGAAGTGCCCAGAAGACCAAGAAGGAGGTGGTCGTCCGTTGCGGAGTATTTAGCATGTACCGGACACTGTGGACAGCGTTTTGCCTGCACTGACTCAACTCACGGCCGTGCTCTGTATGCAACACGGGTATCGTCCGTGTGTTGTGGAGGGCAGGACTAAGGCCTGGAAATCTAGCTGCAGAATATGTACCTTTAGCCACTAGGAGCACCTTTCTTTGGTTGAAAGGAAAAGAGACCACCTTGAGCTAGTTTGAGATAAAAAGTTAGAATTGGGGTATTTCACAGAACAGAACTCAGGAACAGGAAAGCAGGGGAGGGGACCTCGCTGTGGCCTTAGAAAGCCAAGGATAGGGAACAGAAAAGGCCCCGGAGACAGGCAGTTTCCTGGCTCTGTTCCTCTCTCCTCTTTCTTCTCTCCGCAGTCAAGTTTCTTGTGTCTCCAGGCGCAGGCAGAACATGACTGCCCTCAGGACGAGAGTCCACAGGTTCTAGGTCCAGCCAGGGAGAGTGTGGATCCCCAGCACAACCAGGCACGCCCCCCCCCCAATTCCAAAGTCCCCAGGAAGGAGCTGGATAGCTACAGCTGGATCAGGATCAGGGGTCCAGCCCTATTTGGGGAACTGAAGCCATAGGGGTGGGGGTTCCATGGACCAAGTGACACTTAGAGGCCACTTTTGTGGGTGAAGAGGCAATGTGGGGGTTTGGGAAGAGGCCATGCCAAAGAGGAGTGGCAGGGCTTAGTGAGAGGCCAGGGCCACCCGGATGGCGTGTGAGAGGTCAGAGGCGACCCAGGCCCATCCCTTCCCCCGGCTCCCCATTTCTGGTTCTGTAGCCAGACCCAAGGACCAGTGGGGGTCTCTCCCCCTTCAGAGCTTTATCCAGGCTGTGCTGCTGCAGAGCCCTAGTCAAGATCCCGGCTCTGCCACCCAGTAGATTGACGAGTTCACGGCCACTGAATCCTGAATCCATTATCAGGACTGAGAGGGAGAAAACAGGATTGGGGTTTCTGGGGTTGGGCAATGACGGCTACTGCCTTCTTCATGGTTGATCTCCCAGACTGGGCCATATCTTGCCACAGCGGCAGCTGAATCCCTGGCTCTGGAAAATGGGTTTATGCCACCACCATGCTGACCAGCTTCTGGGAGAAAGATGTGATGGGCAACCATAGGGCCATGTATGCAAGAGCCCCAGGAAACCTCTGCCACAGTGGGAAAGGTCCAAACTTCTCTAAGTTACATGGGGAAGAGCACACTCATTGGAAAAGGAGGGCACCCTGGAAAGCCAGCATGCTTACTATTTGGCCCACCGTCTCACATCTCTTCCAACCCATCTCCAAATCCAAACTCCAAATGTGGTCAATTACATGCAATGTCCCCAGAGATGCCCTGTCCTGCCCCTGGCCTCCAGGTCTTTGTATATTCTCCTTCTGCTCCAGGCACCCTCATCTACCCCTACTGGTTGCCTGGCTCCTTCTCAGTCTTCAGAGCCCCCCTTGGAGGCCACCTGCTCTGGGAAGCCCTCCCTGCCCCTGCCTGGCAATGCCCCTGACTTGGTTAGATGCCTCACAGGACCACACTGCTCCCTGACATGACATCTTTCACAGAGGTTGGGCACTGCCTGTCCTCTTATCTGTCTCCCCCAGCAATAAGCCCTGGAGTGAGTGAGTAGCTGTGTCTCTGGAACCTGGCACAGGGCATGGCCAGGTTCTTGAAGTGTAAGTTTCACAAATTTTTGTCGAATGATTGGATGGCAGGCTGCTGAACTGCTGAACTGTCATGACCTCCACGGAAACTGACCTCAGCAACCTTCTTTGGACAGATTTTGGAGTCATCTCTGAAGACCCCAGGTGTGCCACTAAATGGTGGAAAACTAGGCACGGGAGGTGGGGAAGTTAGACCCCAGTAAAACAGCAGCTTCCTCAGAGTATTAACAAACACACCAAAGTCAGACTTTTGGCTTGTTTGAAATCAGTAGCTGGAAAGACACTATGGGACCTGGGGATTGCACAACTCTGGGAAAGTCACCTCATGCCACTGATAACAGAACCAAGCATCAGCAGGCTTTCAACTGCCCAGAAGTCAGCTAAAATCCACAGACCTCAGAACTGCCAGCAGCATGAGGACAGAGGGGGGAGGTGTGGCTGGACAACAGCTCATGAGGCAGAAGAGCTGTGTCAGAGGTGTCAGCTGAGCACAAGCCCTGTCTGAAGCCATGGTGACTGGCGAAAGCCGGGCAGTGGAGGGCTTTGGAAGCTGAAGGGTGGCCACAGCGTGGACTCTGGTCCTCAGGATGCAGGCTCTTGGGTCCCAGCTCTGCTCAGGGTGGTCCTGTGATATACTAAACTAACTCCTAGTGGGCCATCTGGGAGGGTTCAGCAGAGCTGGGCAGTCCAAGGGTCATCGAGACTCAGAGAGTCTGAGGTTATGTCAACCTGGACTGCCCCAGAACTGGAATGGGCAGGGGCACTGCTCTCGGCCTTACAACACACACACGCTTTGATGCCAAAGGCCTTTATTATGCCCCAGCCCCAGGCTGTGCTCAGAAAATGGGACACAGCAGTGCTTCCAGCTTCATGGTTCCCAGGCTCAGGTTCCTCCTGGGGGAGGTGGGAGGGCAGCCCTCACACCTGGCACCCCTGAGTGCTGTACTCCTGGATGAAGTCGTTGAGCTGGGTGCAGGCTGCCCGCTGGCGGGTGCTCTGGCACAAGCGTTCAGAGGGCATCTCTTCGATCCAGCTATTCGAGTCCAACAGGTACTGGGGGCTGCAGGGGGCAAAGGGACAGTCAGCAGGGCTCGGGAGGATGGCAGGTGGTAACAGAGAGCATGGGCATCTGGCTTCTGAGGGGCAAGGCCTGGGTGGTGAGGCATGAGGAGAGCAAGAGACTGAGGGGACCAGATGACTCACTGTCCCTCGAGGTCATAGGTGGCTCCATCCAGACCCATGATCAAATATTCTTTCCCAGGTTCCAAGCGAAGGCGGCAAGAGGCTCGAACGAGGAAGTTGCGCATCTGATCAACAGTGGCCTTGTCATCCTTGGCTGAGGGGATGATGTGCACAAAAGTGGTCAGAGGGGAAGAGAAGGTGCACGACGAGCACAGCTCAGGGCTCTGTAGACCCTCTCATTCGACCTCGGCCACCCACATGGAGAGGTGCCACTGCCTCCCTACTTATGGGCAAGCCCAGGGCTTCTGACAGGCCAAGGGGATTTTCACACGTCCATATGGTCAGGTCCTCAGCCAGACCTCAGCCTCCCTGTCTCCCCGCAGCCCTGCCCGCCTCTCCGGTTCCCTTCATACTGAAGTGCAGGACTTGGGTGATCTTGGTCTCAAAGAGGCGGAAAGCAGCTCTGTTGTCTTCTCGGAGAACCTTAACCTGGAAGCCTAAGAGGGGGTTGGCAGAAGGGGGAAAGGTGAGTTACCTTGAGGCTGAGAGGGCAGGAAGTTGGTGTCAGAGCAAAGACGCTGCATGCGTGGCCTATAAGAGGAGCAGGCTACACCCAGAGAGACCAACACAGTCGGTCCCCAAGGGAAGGTGAGGCCAGGACCTCGCAGAAGACTAACCGTACTCCACACGGGGGTAGTAGCACGCAAACTTCATCCTGTAGCCATCCTCATCCTGCAGGCCCCGCTCCAGGGCGCGACGCTGGCGAGGGCACTTCCCTGAAGTCAGGGGCCCCATCAGATAGTGCGGGGACCCCCCCTGCCATCTCCACTGCCCTGCCCCAGGCCCTCAGTCTCACCCTCAGCACACTGGCAGACTTCAGCAGAACACAAGGTGGCCAGGAGTCTGCTCTTACTTGGTGCTCCGTAAAACACAGAACATCTGCGCTCTGGAGAACAGAGAGGAGTTAGGGCACAGGCCCCTCTGCTCTGCCTCCTCAGTCCCAGGGAGGCCCAGGGCTCTCTGATCCCTCACTGCCCCAGTGCCCGCTGTCCCATAGTAGGGCTCCTATGCCAAAGCTCCCTTGAATTCCAGGGTGTCCCACTGTGCTCACCAGGGTTGTAGTAGTCATACAGCGCTGCGCTGGCCGGCTGCACCAGCCCCACGGGCACTTCCTGCACAGCTTCAAAGCCCACGCACTCCCGAGAGGTAGGGATCTGGCCCAGCGTGGGGAGGAGAGATGAGGGGCCTGCTCCCGGGCCCTGCAGCCCCCTGTGCTGTACTGCCTTGGCCTGCTTTCGGTTCCTGTTGGCCTTTTCTCCACTGTCCTTCACATTCTGTTACCTTCCTATTCAGAGAACTCTCAAAGCTGCTCTGCAAGGTCTCTGGTGACTTCACTTCCCAGAGGGTGACCTTGGCCCATTCTTCACTGCCCCAGGCCCTCAGCAAAGTCTTGCATCAGGGACATGTTCTCTGTGAAACTGTCCCTAAGCTAAGGGTTCGCTTCTGGAACAGCCTTGGTTCTGACCCGGTCATTTCTTACATTCCCCGCTTCTGCCTTCCTTCCTCCCTCAGTGCTCCCCTGTGGGTGTCTCAAGCACTCTCTGGTTTCCACAAAACCAGTCGAGGCTGATGATTTCCAAACTGAACTTGCAACTCCATCCTTGCATTAGGATTTCGGCAGGACCTGTAAGTTCTCCAAGGCACTCTGCCTGCCCCCAAACCCACTCGTCCTCCTGACAGCCTCATCTTTGTCATGGATACAACTGGGTCCTCCGTTATTTGCCATAACCTAACTGCAGGTTTTGTCATCCTGCGTGATCCCACCACTCAGGTCCCAGGGTCGACCCCTCCTCGTGCCTACATGGGCCCAGTCCACACAGTGCTGTGCCAGCGTCCCTCCTGGGCTAGGCTGCTGCACCGTCAGCTCCCTGCCTGGGAATCTTCCTGGCTCTGCATTTTCCATTGTGTTCAACCCAGATGTGTCAGCCAGGCTTCTCCAGCTGATGGGGCTGGACCTCCTACACACACTGGGCAGGGGTCTTCCTGACCTACAAACAGCTGGCTAATGACAGCCACCACGCCTTTCTCACATTTTCTCCCAGAGGTTACAGTAAATGTTCAGAAAAATTTTTGAAGACCAGGCATGGTGGCTCAGGCCTGTAAACCTAGTACTTTGAAAGGCCTAGACCAGAGGATCGCTTGAAGCCAAGAGTTCAAGAGCAGCCTGGGCAATAGAGCGAGAGTCACCCTGTCTTTACTAAATAAAAAAAAAGTTTTCAGGGCCATAAGAGGATTGATAACTGTTTTACCAAAATTAGGCCGTAAAAAGACAAATATAACTATCATCTCTGGCCACCATCACTTTGTAAAAGAAAATATACTTTAATATTAAAAAAAAATAGGAAGTTCAACAGAAAAACAAAGGCAGCCCCTCAAGTTGAATAAAGCCAGCTTTACAAAAGGCCCCATCTCAAGCCCTGAGGGGCCCCTACTGACTGGCACTGGTCCCTGACACCTGCAGGTCTCCCCTTACTCTGCTGTGGCTCACGGGCTCACATTCTCATCCTTCTCCCTGCTGACATCACAAGGTCGCTGACACAGCGTCTCCTGAGAAACCTCCTAACGCATACTCAGTAAACCAGGTGCCACCGACTGACTCCCTTCTTGTGTCACCTCTCCCACTCACCGAGTCGAAATACAGCAGGACGTGGGGCCCCTCGGTCTCAAAGTGACTCACGTAACGGTCAGAGAGAGAGGTCAGCTGTGCAGAAGGGGAGATGGTCACAGGTCACAGGTGCTGCATATGACAGGGCCCAGCAGCTGGGGCAGAGGGGGTAGCTCTGGGCGCTGACCACACCTTCTCCAGGTCAGCACGCATGGCGTGGAATCCACTCAGGAGGGTGATGTCTGCGATGGCCATGCCAGACAGCCCCATGTTGCTGTTCCGCCTGTGGAGAGATGTGACCTGTTGTCCAGGTTCCGCCTGCACGGGCTCCAGATGCCCAGCCTCAGCCTGGGTCCCACCCTCCCTCCCCTGGCCCAGGGCAGCTCCCAGCGCCCACCAGATGCACACGCTGTAGTGCACCCTGGACTCCTGCTCCTCCGCCACCTTGGGTGCCTCCCTCCTGCGGCGGTTCCTCCGACCCTCAAACAGCTGCAGGGGCGTCACGGGCTGCAAATGGGCATCTGGGTCGTCCCTGGCTGGAAGCTCATCATACTCATAGTCCTCATAGTCCTCGTTTGCTTCCACTGCAAGCGAAGCATTGTGAGGAGAGCTGGGATGGCCACCTGGCTCCCTGCACCAGCCCCTGCTGGGCTCGAGGCCTCCCAACCGCAACACTCACTCGTGTACTCGACATGGCCTTTGACTGTCACTTCTATGTGCAGGTCCTGGCAGGTTGTGTTCTTCATGTCCATGACATTGTATACACGAAGAACCTGGCTCAGCAAGGGGCAGGGAGAGGACGCAGGACATGTGAGGCCACAGACCTCTCTGGTGCCATACCTAAGGGCAACTTCCCAGGCTATGGTATTTGAGACCTTCAGCGCCTTCTCATCCCCATCACTGCACAGGCCACACACAAGTGGCACCAGATGTGCCACAGGCAGTGGGTGAGACAGAGAGGTAAAGAAGCAGGGGCCTGCCCACAGAGGCCAACGGTCTAGACTGTGCTCAGAAGAGGCTGGAATGAAAAGCTTAGGAAAGGCTTCTGACTGAGGCTTGAAGGAAGAGAAGGAACTTGTCCTGTGGGCCAAGAAGCAGGGAAGGACACAAAAGGCAAGGAGACCTGTGTAGACCAGGAGATCTGTCTGGCCGGAGAGGTGGGCAGAGGCCCAGCCCAGCCATGGGCAGCTCCCCCAAGGCTGATCTGACTGGAGCTTTTGGAGGGTCAGTCTCACTGCCGTGTGGACAATGGATCAGACAGGGGAGACAGGAGGTAGGGAGACGTTCCAGATAGGGAGAAGGTCCTCTTAGCACAGAATCTAGGATGCCAGCACCAAGGGCCACAGGCAGCAGGGAGCAGAGGAGTCACTGGGGCCATAAGGACAGGCTTGGGAGAGGGGCCGCTGACATGGCCTCTGGAGCAGTGGCCGGGCTCCTGGCTGGGAGCTCCCATCAGCCAGACAAGAGACACAGGATGAAGAAGGGCTTTGGGACATGCCCTGACTGAGCTGCTGTGGGAGTGGCACGAGTGGGGCCCACGGCTCTGAGAAGAGGCTTGGGCTGATGAGCAGGATTTGGAGCCATCAGCACAGAGGCAGGTAAAGGAAATAGATACCCAGAGATGAGGGGAGCAAGCAGGGGAAAAACACCAGGACGGAAGCACAGGACACCACCCCTGAGGTGTCTGCCTCCGTCCCCGGACCATGAGCCTCTGCCCACAGGCTTCTCACTCCACACCCCTCTCCCTGGCCAGTGCCTGGCCCCGCCCCTTCCCTGGCCCTCACCTTCAAGGTTCCTTTGCTGTTTCCTCCCACCTTCACATTGATCTTGCTGCCCAAGGAAAACTTTCAGCAACAGAAAAGGGAAGGCAATGTTAGAAGGGCACAAGCAAACCTATTTTTGTGGCTCCAATAACTTATCTCCTTCCGCAAAATAGTCCCACCTCCTCTCCCCACCTCACATTTCCACAGAGTTTACACCTTCACATACATTATCTCACTCTTACCCTACCCTGTAGGGTAGCCTCTGCATATGTTACTCTGTAAGAGAAAACTGAAGCTCGGAGCTCCAGGTCACAAGGCCAGGAAGTCAGTCGTCCCCCAAGGCCCCCAGGAAGAAGTGCTGCAGGGATTCCACGGGTGGGAGGGTGGGGACAGCTTCAGCCCTGACCACATAGACCCAGGTGTAATGGCAACCCAGGCGAGAAAGTGATTCACCTGTAGCTCCTCCTCTAGGCCGCGACTCTGGTGGTTGTTCAGCTGCAGCATATGGGACTTGAACCCATTCCGGCCTGTGGAGCTGAGAGTCACATTGAGTCCCTTCTCCTCGGTGGTGTGGGAAGAGATCCAGTAGGCAGACAGGGCATCCAGGGCAATCACTGTGTCCTGGGGAGGTTGGGCCAGGACTCAAGCACTTGGTCTCAGGACTATCCCCCACCCCGCAGAGCCCGGGGACGGCCCCTACTTGGGTACTGCGGAATCCGCCTTGGAAGCTGCCCTGACGGGTGAGCCAGGCTGCAGCCTGGTCTGCCATCTCTGCCTTGCCCTCATGAAGCAGGAGGTGCAACAGGGCATAGGCTGTGGTCTCAATCCACAGGGCCGGGGCCTGGGGCACGGGGTCTGTTGGGCTGTGAGGAGCCGGGGTGGGTGACACAGCATTGTTCTGAGAACCAGTAACTGAGCCCCAGTACAGGTTATCTGGAAGTGAAGGGAGACCACAAGTAAACAGGAGGGCAGGGAGAAGAGCCTGGTCCCCTGGCCCTTAGCCACTCCCTGCTGGGCTCTCCTGATTCTCCCCCCACCCACCCCGTTTACACCTTCATTCCTCCTCTGAGTCTTCATCCAGCCTCTCCCCCTGGGCCTCAGGCTCACTGCCAAGAGCCCCTTATCCCTCACCTCCAGACTCCTGGGCCATGGCCATGAGGTTGTTGTGGGCAACACCCCGCAGGTCCCCAGGGGCCTTGGTCAATGTCAGGGCATACGCTGTGATGGCGGCTGCGTGGGCACCCAGGAGCCCAGCAGTTGCTTTCTCCCCCAAAAACGAGTTTGCCTTTGAGATGGAGGCTTCCTGGAAGAAAAGGGAGGAAGGTCTGGGGGTTGGACTCCTGGGTTCCTGAGGAAAAAGGGGGAGAGCTGAGGGCCAGTGGAGGGCAGAAACACCACTGTCCTTACCACGCTCTGCTTCAGCTGCTCTGCACCCTCGTCCTGGAAGATGGCCAGCCCATGATGAAGGGCGATGGTCACAAAGGCTGTGAGTGCCACAGTCTCATCATTGCCCACCAAACCCCCCTAGTGAGGGAAGAAAAGCAGATGTCAAACAGGAGGGGGAAGGGACAAAGAGTCTGACTGGTGCTCCTCGGCCTGGCCCCAGCATGCCCGCACCTGCATGCCCCTGTGTAACACGGGACAGGGGTCGTGGAACGAGCCGTCAGCCTGCTGCTGGGACAGCAGCCACTTAGCCGTCTCCTGCAGATTCTCAGGTGAGCCTCCTACCTGCTCCTGGGCCAAACTCAGGACCTTCAGCACAAAGGCTGTGAGCCTGGAGGGGAGCAAAGGAGGGTTGGGGATAAGGACTTGCTTATCCTTACGCCCACACCCCCAGGTGCCTGGTTATTCACCCTCCCATTGTACCAGCTCTGTCCCGCCCCTGCCCCAGCCCTGACCCCCTCAGAGCCCTGGAACCCCTCTCCCAACCTCACCAGGTGCTGCTGTCCCGTGTTAACCAAGCCCCATAGGAACCATCTGTCTTTCGAAACTGCTGGATCCGCATGTAGCCTTGGAGAGGAGAGGCGGTCGCTCAGGTGACACTCACCCTTCTGCTGTTTGAGCCCAAGGCCATGCTCCCCATCCCCATCTTTCCCTCTGTAGCTTCCCGGGCTGCCCGTCTTCTAGGAACTGTCCTTTCCTGGCCCCTCCCGCATGCCCCTGCACCCAGAACCTTTCTGGATCAGATCCACAGCGTGGTCCTTGGTCTCGGGGGGCAGTGAGCTCCACTGCTCTGTCTTGTCCAGATATCGGGAAGCAGCCAGTGTCGGAGCCAAGTAGATCATGGTTTGCTCCGCGCAGCCTCTGGGAAGCCTCAAGAGGGAGGCCACACCTCCTGGTGACAAGGCCCCCTCAGAGCCCAAAGTGTCCAATGGATCTGAGGCTATATGGGAAGGAGAGGGTGGAGGTCTGAGGACCCTGCGTCAGAGGCTCATGGGGAGTGGGACCAAGCAGGGATCCACAGGTCCACAGGAATCTGAAGGTGGCCACTGGGAAGGGGCTAAAGGGCACTCCCACCTGTAACCCTGACGTAGCTATTAAAGTCCCCATCAGGGATCATATTGGGATCAGAGTTGCCAGGAATTTCCAAGGTCCGGGCTCGGTGGTCTGGAAAAATGGGAGAAGTTGGCAGCTTCTCCTGCTGTCCACACCCCCGCTACCTGTACCCTCTTAGGAAACCAATGGCTGGAAGTAGAGGGTCACTCACCCAGGGGGTTGAGTTCATACACCAGCTCCTCCGTTTGGACGGCCCCTTCCTTCTGTCTCGGGGGAAACATGGTTGTGAGGTCACACGGGACCACAGCCTGCCCTGCCAGCACAGACTCCCCCAGGACTTTGAGTTTCAACCCAGGGACAGAGTTGGATCAGAATTGTAGAAAATGTGAACAGACCGAGGCTTTGCTCTGGGTGTTGGGCCCCTGACCTGGCCAGCAGAGAGAGTGCTGAGGGTAGGGCATAAAGCTGGGGGCCCGGGGACTTGTATTCAGGGGTGCTCCATTCACCTCAATCTGCAGAACTTTAGACACTGCATCTCCCACAGGGAATTCAAAGGACCCTCGAGCCACCACCTTCAGGGACACAGCGGCAGCTGCCATGGGCACCACAGAGAAGGCAACAGGCCGGGCAGAGCCCGCAGGCACCAGGACCTGCTGGGCCAGCCCTCCGCCCCCAGCCAGACACAGCCCCTCCACTGGGGACACGTGGACGCTCACCTGAGGGCAGGAAAGCAAGGATGGCCAGAGTCCCGGCCTGGTTAGGCCCCCCGCCCTTCACTGGGCCCTGGCTCCCCAAACCCCTGTATGCCCAGGCTCCCACGGGGCCTCACAGTCAGGTTTTTGTCCAGGTAGTTGTAGAGGACAGGCCGCAGCTCGAGCTGCTCAAAGCGGTGGACGGACATGGGCAGGCGGAGGTGCATGTGGAACTCGCGGAATACCCGGACTTGGACTGCTGTGGCCACACATAGGCCTGAGGGAAGGGACGTCGGGGCGGAGGGGCAGAGATCAGAGGGGGCATCAACGCTTCAGGGCCATAGGAGGGAGGGGTGGGGGTGACCCAGCTCTGTCTCAGCCTGCCTCTGCCCTGTGGCCCACGCCAGCTGCATGCTGGCACAGACCTCCCTAGATCACTGGACCCCCTTCCTATATTAAAAGCAAAGGAAGCAGGGAGCTGGAGTCGAGGGAAATATAAGTGGGGTCACTTGAAGCCCAGAGACGGCGACCTCACCTTTGGTTTTGGACAGGCTCAGGCCATGGATCTCCCACGTGGTCAGAGAGTCAGGGAGCCACAGTGTCAATCTGTGTAGGGAAAGGTGGAGAAGCACCGTCACACCCTGGGCTGGCCCCCAGACACAGCCCAGAGACACGCTGGGCCAGCAAAATCTCTCACGTTTGGAAGTGGTCCACTGCTTCCACTCTCCAGAGCCAGTTCTCCGGGAAGAAGCTGCGCACGGGAATGTCATCCTCATCAATCAGGTCTTCCTCCTGCAGGATCTCCAGGGCTGGGAGACCACGGTGGACAGGAGTGAGGAGGGGGCCGTTCTGCCCTTGTGAGCACTGCCGACTGTGCCCTAGCCCCACGCAGCCCCTCACCTCGTTCGAAGCCCACCTGGCCCCGGACCCTGCTCTTCTTGCGCAGGTTCTCAGCAAATTGGCAGCAGGACAGGAAGGGCTCCCGGCAGTCCAGCTGCGGCACGCGGGCTGCCCGCTGCTCACAGGAACGTATCATGGGCAGCCGTGTCAGCCCATCCTCGCAGCAGCGCTTGGCTGTTGGGGAAGCATACTGACCCACTGCGGGCCAGGTGGGAGTGAGCATGAGAGGACAAAAAGAAGATACACCTCAGCCCCGCCCCGACCCCTTGAGACCAGCAACATAAGAGACCGGTGGAAAGAGCTGCCCACCCTTCCACCTGTATTCGCGGAATTCGGATCTTTGTCCCCAAATACCACACATTGGTTCAGCAAGGAGCCAAGGGGCAGAGAGGCAGACCCCTATCCCTGATCCCACGTGAAGAGCTTAAGCTGCTGCCTAGGGACCCACAACTCACATTTCTCACTAATTGCCTTTTGGAAGTTCACGTTTCTCTTTTTCCGGGTTGTCTTCTCCTTGGGACAGCTCAGTCCTGGTAGAGAGCAAGGCTGCTGTCCAGCCATCAGGCACTGGGCCTCCTCTCCTCCTCCCCTTCCCCTGCCCGGCCCTTCCCGCCCCGACTCTTCCTACCTGGCCTCCTCAGACCCTTCCTCCTTCCTTACCTTCCTGCCACCCACTCCCCTTCCTTCTCTGTTCTCACTCTTTCTGGATGAGGTCCATTGGTCTCCATCAGAAAAGGCCAGGCCTGCTGCCTGGAACACCTGAACGGCACTGTCCCCACCCCCAGGACCACAGCCAAGATCATAGCTGTTCATAACTTCAAAGACCTGGGAAGAAGAAGCAGGAATGCTGGAGCCAAGCATGGCTGAGAGGCAGGACCGAGCAGTCGCACAGGTGAGACGGCAGCGCATGGACGGATAGGAAAGGGTACAGAGCAAGGAGAAAGACACACAGGGCCAAGTGGGGAAGAGGCTGTGCGGAGCCTCAGTGGGATCCAGGGGCTGCACCCGGGGCTTAGGGGCGCAGGGATGAGCCGTGGAGGGGTGGGAAGCAGGGGAGAGGGTGTGGACAAACCTTGCCCATGTTGAGGGGCTTGTGGGCCTTGCTGCCCACAGCGTACAGAGCTGTGTCCAAGGCCCCCAGCGCCACCAGGGCTGAGGAGTCAGTTTGTAAGCGGAGCTTCATGGACTCCCCGTTCCGGTACTCCTTGGCACCGTCCACGCTGAGCTCCAGCTGGCAGAGACGGGAGGCGGGGGTGGTCAGAGTGGGACAGCTTCCTTCAGTCCCGGCATCCTCACTGCCCCCCTGCTAGCAATCACCCTGTCCTTAACCCCTCAGCACACGTGCCATCTCTCCTGACCCCAGTCACCTTGCCCTCGCAGGCCCCAGCCTGGACGTCCACTCGCAGGGAGTTGGCCACTGGGTGGTCTCCATGGTAGTAGAAGGCCACAAAGTAGAAGGAGGGTGCCAGGTGATGGTCCACAAACACGGAGACCGAGGTCAGGTGCCTCCTGGGCTCTTGCTTCATTAACACGATCTGCCCCCGAGATAGGATCTGGGCAAGAAGGGGAGGGATGAGAGTGACTGCCTCTTCATGGGACAGCCCCAGCCTTGAACCCCCAGCCCCACCCAGAGGGCTCTTCCTTGTACCCCAGCCCTCTTTGACTCCCCAGCTCATGCACACCATGTAGTAGTAATGAGAAAAGGTGGCCCCACTGCCCACAGCTCGAAGGTTCAGGTTCAGATTGTCCCCGATACGAGGAGGTCGAGGATCCGGCCGCTCAATAGACAGAAACCCAGGGCCTCCTGAAGGTGGGGCTGCCACAGTAAGCCTGGCTACGGCTGGATAGGGGGAGCCTGCAGATACCTGGAGAGGGAGGCAGGTGCAAGTAGGGTAGTAGCTCAGAGCCAGGTACCCCACCCTCCCCCCAAGTCAGGCCATGGATCCTCAGGACCCTGGCTCAGCCTCATCCCCACCATCTCCTAGGGGTCCGAGGAGTCCTACCGAGAGCTGCAGTGCTGAGACAGCCTGAGGGATAATGATGGGAATGCTGACTTGGCCGCTCCCATCTGTGTTTTGTTGGATGTCCTGGATTTGAGAACCAGACCCAGGAGAAGACACCATGGCAGAAACTTTGACGGGAATACCAGAAGCTGGGGAGCCTGATATCTCACGGACCAATGCCTAGGCAAGTAAAGGAGGGCAGGTGAAAGAGAGTGGTCAGACCCTGGGCCCTCCTGACTACCACACCCTCCCCTATTTGTCCTTCCCCTCTGGAAGAAACCTGCAGCAGGAAGGGGGACCCAGGCACGAGGTGTCGCTTGGTCTTGCTAAGATCCAAAGAGAAGGGGGATGACACAAAACGCCAGGATGTGAGCTCTGCCTCCTCCATCTCCCCACCTGCAAGACAAAGGACAGAGAGAGGCAGAGGACAGAGCCCAAGAAGAGAGGGACAGGAGGACAAGTGGGAGTGGCTTGACCGTTTCCCTCCCACAAGACAGTGAGCTCCCAGGGCGCAGGCCACCATATTCCTGTCTCTGCGATCTGAGGCCCAGCACAGGACAGTGAACAATGCATGTGCACTGGAGGAGTGAACGAATGAGCAGAATGAGCAAACAAATAGACTGAGCCAGGGAAAAGGGCCGAGTCACAGAGACAGAGTTGGAGAGAGGACCAGGGTTCCTGGGTGTTTCCTGATTTTGAGTCTGAGATGAGGTGGGAGAAGTGGGGTGGTGTTGGTGCTGGAGGACAGAGGGTCAGCTCAAAGGTCAGAGGCATGGGTCTGGGGTTACAAGAAGGGAAATTCACCCACCTGGAGACTCAATGATGGCTGCGGCAACATAGAGACGCAGCCCCTGGAGGTCAGTAATGCTCATATTTAGCTTCTCCAGGGCATCCTGGAACTCTGCCTTTGAGAGGGAAATGTGGCTCTGTCCATTCACCAGCTGAGGCACAGAAAGAAACAGAACATAGGGTGAGACCAAGTCTCCCACCTCACCTGCCTTGCCCCTTCCCCTACCCAACCCCTATCCTCCTTCCTACCTTGGTCTGACTCTCCAGCCCCCGAAGGAAAGTCTTCTTACCATCCTCATCCAGGAGCCCAAAGCGCACATATGCCACCCCCTGCACTGGCTTCCCATAGATGTACCTGTCATGGCAGGGAGAAGAGGGTGGGCCAAGGGCTGGGGGGAATGATGGCCTGAGGGCAGGGAAGCAGGCGCCCATTCATGCTGAGTAGGGAGCAGGACCCTGGGCTGGTGGGCAGAGGTGGGGAGGGAGGTATTACCTGGCCTGGATGTCTAACTGGATTTCATCAAGGTGGTCTGGCACCGTCAGGATGTAGGGCTTTCCAGGGGTGATCTTCACCTCAAAGTTGGGAAGGACTGACCCAGGGTGAAGGGATAGGCAGGTCAGACTCCAGTTCAAAGACTCTCCTCCGCTCAGGGCTGTGGCACCCATATCTCCCTGCCCTGAGCTTCTCCCACTACCTCTCCTTCCACCCTTATTTCCTTCAGGAAAGCAGCTGCCTGTCCCTCAAGTTTCCAGCTCTCACCATATTTCTTCACCTCGAACTGGGTGCTGCTGTTGGATTCCAGGCTATCTGAGAATCGGGCTGAGATCTTCCAGGTCCCTGGCCTGAGAATGGACAAGAAAGGGACTCAGCCCACCTGTGCAGTGGGGCATGGAGAGCCAGCGGCCTGCTTCCCTGGGAAGAGGACTGTAGGGGTTAACCAGAGGCTCAGGAGGCTGAGGGCCAGGGCATCTCGGGATGTGCCTCTGCTGGGAGGCGGACACCTAACAGGAATTGGGGTGGTACAGCTTGGGGACAGCCCCCAGATTCGGGGAGCTCACTGTGAGATGTCCGGGATCACAAAGTCATCCTGGAAGATGGATGACGGCAAGTACACCTCCTTCTTCCGCACGCGGAGACCGTGAGAGTTCTGCAAGGGGAGAAGCGGTCACAGGCGGGAGGTCACATCAGTGGCCAGGGTCAGAAGGCCAGAGGTCAGGGACTCACCTCCACCGTGACTGTGATGGCGTCAGTGCTCGGGCGCATCTTTTGATCCAGAGCAAAGACCCGGTACCGAACTAGCAGTGGAGGACAAGAGAGGTGAGCAGGCTTCCATGTGCAAGGGGAGGGTGGGTCCAACTCCACGGAGGGAGCAGGGGACAAATATTTCCTAAGCAGCCCTACATGTGGCACTTTCTTTCATGTTATCTCACTTAGGGGGCACCAAACACGTCCTGAAAGAGCTTGGAGGGGGTTAAAGTTTGAGGCCCTGGAGCTGAGACTCACCCCGCTGGCCAGGGTTGTAAATGGGCTGGTCTGTCTGCAAAAAGAGGTGCCCCCGTCGAGAAGAGAAGAGCAGGTTGACACCCTGGGTGTTTGTCTGTTTGGACAGGGAGTCCTTTAGCCATGATGACTGGGCCACCAGCTGGACCTCGGGGCCTCTGAGGAGTTGATGGAGGCCACAGCTCTTCACGTCTTTCCTGGGCACCTGTCAGGAGAGAGAGAGGGAGTGGGTCACAGAGCGAGAAAGAGCTGGTGGAAAAGGACAGAGACCAAGGGAGAAACATGGAAGCAGAATGCCAGGATGGGAAGACAGGAGGGGAGGAAGCCAGTGGGAAGATGAAGACACTTACAAGACAGAGGGGAACAGGGCAGGTGGCCCCCAGAAGCAGCAGGAGGGTGTGGGGTTCAGTTACCTGGAGACTGAGGAGTGCGACGTTTTTTTCTGAAGTAAGGGTGAAATCCACCTTTGGGGAGCAGGGGGCATTATTATGAGATGGATTTCTCAGAAACACTGATCCTGTCACTACCTGTCCTCGGGGCACATCCTGGAGCTGCACCCCCACCGATAGGGGGACCCCCAGATGAACCACAGAAGGAGAGAACAGGAGCAACCTGGGGAGAACAGACAGGATCAGCAGTCAGACTTCACTCTAACCCCTCCACCCCTGCTCTCCCTCACTGCTGCATCAGGTCCCATTGCCAGCCCTGCCCCAATCCAAGCACCCAGCATCCCGCCTCCAGGACCTGGGCTTCTGAAGAGATAAGGTGAAGAGGCTGGATGCCCAGATCAGCCCCCAGAGGAGCCTCATGGCTGGAGGATCCAAGAGGGGTTAGATCCGTCTGTCTGTCTGCTACCTTCTGGCCAAGCTAGGGCTTGGGACAGAGTTAACTCTGGACCTTGCTCCTCCCCTAGCCCAGCTAAGCTGGGAAACCACGTGACAGCCAAGAAATGCAACTGGCTTCAGGCCCAGTGTTGTGGGGGCGCCCCGGACACCTGGGTCTCCCAGAGAATCTCTGAGAGAATCTTGGCCCAGAAATCACCCTGTCCTTTCCTGTTAACCCCTCTCATTCCAGTGCCTGTGCACCTCCTGCTACCAGGTATATCTGTATCAGGGTATAAGGTGCACACAATCTCATGTTACATGGGCATACAAGGGCCCAACATGGCTCACAAGTACAGAATTTTTAAAGGCCCTCACAAAACAATGACAGGCTTCTAAGATACTTGTCTTACTTTCCTTCCAATACAAACTGAACTATATTGGGCTTTTGCTTTTTGTAGGCCCTAACAGAAATTCTGTGGTTTAGGAGACTAGGTGCACCCTCCCTACTCCACAGGGAGAATGGCCTGAATGTCAAAGTGAACCCCTAACCCCTTTCCTCTCTGAACAGCAAGGCAAAACTCAGACTTCACCTCTATCCCTAAACAAGGCACCCAAACACACACGTCACAGTGAATAAAGGACATCCAGAAAATATCACAGGCAGAGGTACTTTATTTGGCAATTTTAACACGACGTGTAGGGAAAAGAACCCTGCCCTCCTTCACCTCCCCAGAAATCCCACCTTTCTATTTCAAGACAGAGTAATAACAGCACCATGTTACATGAAAGGGAACAGCCACAGCCTCGGCACCACTTCTGGTTCCGCTTTCCATGGAAGGGCAGAGAAGCATTGCTCAAGCCCTACCACTGGGTCAGAGCCCAGGCAAACAGCAGCAGTCACATCTGACCCTTTGCACAGACGACAGTCCAACATTCATCCTGGCTCCCAAGCCTTCCCAAGGTGACCCTGCCTCAGCCACCATCATGCAGCTCTTCCAGTCCCCTCCCGGCCCACTCTGGGGAGCTGAGCAATGATAAGCAGAATCTTCATGTCTCTGGCAGGCGGAGGAGGGTTCCAGAAGTGGTGGAAATGCTGTGCAGGAGAAAGAAAAGGCTGCAGCCAGGTGCCTAGGCCCAAGTTGTGAGGGGAACATAGAACTTGGGAAGGGGTGCTCCCTGGTTCCAGAGAGCCACTGGCCTTCACTAGGGAATTAAGGGTGGGCTGGGAGGAAATCCAACCTTGGGTCATTGCTCTGTCATCTGCCAGAGGCCAGGGAACGACTCACCAGTCCACTAGCTGGGCCCCAATCAGGTCGTGCACATGGTAGGTGAGGCCAAGCCGCACCACGGCAGGCGCGCGCCGGCCCAGGAGCTCTGATAGGAGCAGCTCCCGGTACTTGGCCTTCCGGACCATGCCAAGGACAGCCTGGCGCCCTGGAGGAGAAGTGGCACAGGAGACGGGAAAGGTGAATAAGGTCTAGAGGCCTGAGGAGCCACCAAAAGGTAAGGGGCTACAGGCTTGAGCTGCCGACGGGATACCTTTAACAAAGTACTTGATGAATCTCCCAGCTCCAGGCACAGCTAGCCACCAGCTCCCAGCGTCTCGGACGGTGAGGACTCCAGCATTCACCAGATGCCTGAGGGCAGTGGGAAGCCAGCAGAGATGAGGCCTGGGCTCTGAGAACCATCTCTCCTCCTCATCCGTTAATGCTTACACAAGTCTCCAGAAACATGGCCAACCAAACAAGAGAGACTGGAGAACAAAACCCCTACCTGAGGCGGCTCTGCCCACACCAGCTGCCTCAGTGGTGCAGTTGCTGGTTCCAGGCCCCTGACCTGGACTGCCCTCCCTCCACTCTTTCTTGTCCTGCTGCTATTACTTGTTCATTTAAATAGCTTCTCTTCCCTGGGCACATGCCCTGACACAGACTCAGTCTTAGGACCGAGGAGAGAAATCAGGGTCTTCCGCGCTGCGCTCCTGCCACCGCCTCCTGGCCCACAATAAAGTCCCGGGATAGGACTGGCGGCAGAGAACGCCACGGCTCCCACCAAATCTCCCTGAGAGTGTGTCTGCCCGTGTGAGACCAGTGCTACAGTTCTTCAAATGCTTCCACTTATTCCATGGGTTACAAAGTAGGAGGTCTGAGACAGATAAAGCCTCTGAAAATTATATTTTTATTTAGCTCCTGCCCAGTTGTTTTTTAGCTTTGGGGGTTTTATGTTTTAATGTGAATGTTTAGGGGTATCCCAACTCCTACCATTCTCTATCCTCTTAGTTCCAGTATGATTAACATCAAGTGTTCATGGTTCCTGCCAGGCCCCTGTGTGCTTCTGATAAGCCACCCAGAACTGAATTCTATTCCAGGGCTCTTTCTAAGGCCCCAGGTGAGACAGGCCTCCTCTCTTGTAGGGAGGAATACAAACTTGGGCCATTTTATTAAAAAGAAGAGCCAGCTTTTTGACAGCTTTTTTGGCAGGTTCACCAAGAAAACACAGGACAGGCTGGAGGAACTGGAGGGAGGCAGGGAGGCGCCAGATGCCTGACTTTGTTGGTTCCACAAGTCTCACGTGATTTCTGAGTCCCTGAAGCCAAAGGTCTGTGTCATTTGGTCCTGCTGGAAACTAAGGTCCCCACAGGCTGGAAGTACTGAAGCTAGAAATTTCTGCACTGCCCCAGCATACGGTCGGCCATCACAGGCCTTGAGGACCTAGAAGCAGAGATGAGAGACATGGTCCGTCCCCACACTCACTCTCTACCAACCTCCATCCCCGAGATAGCATTTCTCTTCCTGCATTCTCTCTTACTCAGATCCTTCTACCTCTCATACCTTTCCTCCTCCTCTTCCTCCTACTCCTTCCTCTCCTCCCCCTCCTCTCCCACCTCCCTCCCCACTCTTCCCCCTCTCACTCCTCCCTCTTTCCCTCCTGTCTCTCTCCCTCACTACTTACCAGGGCCCTGTGCCCTCTCCATGGGATGTGGGGGCAGGGAAATTCTTTCTTTTGTTTTTATTTCTGTTTCCCTGTCTCCCCTAACCCGTGCCCTGCCCCTGGCACCCCTGACACACACAGTCACATACTCTGGTCCTGTAGTCCTCAGTGAAGATAATTCCATGGGCATCCAAGTCGAAGCCCAGCTGGACGATTCTGATCTCCCCCTGCTCTTGAAGCTCCTTCTGTCTCCACAGAGAAGGAAGTGAAAAGAGGGGTGTCAGGGTAAGATGCTCTGCTATACTCTGGGCACTCTCAGGCAGAGAGATTTTGTCTGCCAATATTGGGGCATTTTCTCTTAGTAAAGGAAAAACTGTGTGGGAGGATAATCAGGCAAATGACCAAGCTGCCTTTTCCAACTAGCTACCCACCCTCTCCTCCACCTGCCTTACCAATGGTCCGTCAAACAGTCCATATAATTTTCTAAGACCAGGCACTAAGATAAAATAGTGATTAAAATGCAGGCTCTGACTTCAAAACATTAACAGTCTAAATCCTGGGTGGGGTAAGGTGGGGAGGAGTATGGGATTCAACGTTTAAAGTAAATAAAAATAAACCAGGACTTCTGTTTACCAGAATACAGTAAGAACTAATCCACCTGTTGAAAATTAACTAAAATGTTGGATAAAATGTTATTTAAAAATTGTTTAAGACCAGGCACAGTGGCTCATGCCTGTAATCCAGCATTTTGGGAGGCTGCAGTAGCAGGATCAATTGAGGACAGAAGTTCAAGACCAGTCTGGGCAACACAGTGAGACCCCCATCTCTACAAAAAATGTAAAAATTTAGTCAGGCATGGTGGCACAGACCTGTAGTCTTAGCTACTTGGGAGACTGAGGCAAGAGGATCACTTGACCCAGGCTGTAGTAAGTTATGATTGCACCTGGGTAACAGAGACCCTGTCTCTTAAAGAAAAATTGTTTAGACACTAAAGAGCTCACAAGATAACAGGAATTATCACTAATACAACATCTACATAAGCCAGATGTGGTGGCTCACGCCTGAAATCCCAGCATTTTGGGAGGCTGAGGTGGGTAGTCACCTCAGGTCAGGAGTTCACAATCAACCTGACCAATATGGTAAAACCTTGCCTCTACTAAAAATACAAATATGAGCCAGATGTGGTGGTGTATACCTATAGTCCCAGCTACTTGAGAGGCTAAGACAGGAGAATTGCTTGAACCCGGAAAGTTGCTGTGAGCTGAGATCATGCCACTACACTCCAGCCTGGGTGACAGAGTGAAACTCCATCTCAACAACAACAACAACAAAAGTAACTGGGGCCGGGCACGGTGGCTCGTGCCTATAACCCCAGAACTTTGGGAGGCCACAAAGCGTGGATCACTTGAGGTCAGAAATTCAAGACCAGCCTAGCTAACATGATGAAACCCAGTCTCTATTAAAACTACAAAAATTAACCTGGCCAACATGGTGAAACCCTGACTCTACTAAAAATACAAAAAAAACTAGCTGGGCATGGTGGCGGGCACCTGTAGTCCCAGCTACTCGGGAAGCTGAGGCAGGAGAATCATTGGAACCTGGGAGACGGAGGTTGCACCATTGAACTCCCTGACAAGAGCGAAACTCCATCTCACAAAAACTAAAAACCAAAACAAACCAACAAACAAATACAAAAATTAGCCAAGCATGGTGGCAGGTGCCTGTAATCCCAGCTACCCAGGAGGCTGAGGCAGGAGAATGACTTGAACTCAGGAGGTGGAGGTTGCAGTAAGCCGAGATCATGCCACTGCATTCTATCTTGGGTGACAGCATGAGATCCTGTCTCAAAAAAAAAAAGTAATTGGAACATGAAGGGCATTTATCAATCAAGGCAAATCTGCCCACAACGTTTTCAAAAATAACTCGGTGCACAAGGAAACAAAACCCAAAGAGACAATAAAAACAAACCCCAAAAGACAAGCAATAGTGGAATTATCAAAACAACTATTTAAAAAAAAACACAAAAAACCAGCACTTTAGGAGGCCAAGGCAGAGGGATCATTTCAGGTCACGAGTTCAAGACCAGCCTGGCCAACATGGTGAAAACCCATCCCTATTAAAAATACAAAATTAGCCAGGTGTGATGGTACATGCCTGTAATCCCAGCTACTCAGGAGGCCAAGGCAGGAGAATTGCTTGAACCCAGGAAGCAGAGGTTACAGTGAGCCAAGATCATGCCATTGCACTCCAGACTGGGTGACGAAGCGAGTCTCTATCTCAAAAAAAAAAAAAAAAAAAAAAA
>CAUYLG010000813.1:0-27337 GCA_963573385.1 Cacajao melanocephalus
GGAAGGAAGGAGGGAGGGAGGGAGGGAGGGAGGGAGGGAGGGAGGGAAGGAAGGAAGGAGGGAGGGAGGGAGTGAGGGAGGGAAGGAAGGAAGGAGGGAGGGAGAGAGGGAAGGAGGGAAGGAAGGGAGGGAGGGAGGGAGGGAAGGAGGGAAGGAAGGGAAGGAAGGGAGGGAGGGAAGGAAGGGAAGGAAGGGAGGGAGGGAGGAAGGAAGGAAGGAAATTGTACACAAATGTGTATAGCAGTCTATTCATAATAGACATAGCTGCAAACAATGTAAATGCCCTCAAACATGAACATGACTAAACAAACTATAGGATACTACTGAGCAATTCTTAAAAATAAACTGTTGATACACGCAACAACATGAATGACTCTCAAAAATTTCTAGACTGGATTACTGACTGACTAAGCAAATAGTGACTTTCACAATAGAGATAAAGAATGCAAAATAAATAATTTTAAAGGGAAATACATCTAATTTGGTTTTGAAAATAATAAGCTTGGGATGCAAAAAGGATCTGCTTAATTATATACTTGGACCTTCTGAATCTCCCCACCAGAGCCTGATGTTCTCCAAAATTACACTGTCACTGTTAAGTGCTTCACTTTTATAATGACCCTCACAGAAATATGATTGATTGGGTGATATCTGAAAATAAGAAGTGAAAAATTATGTATCCTTTTTAGAGTGGATACAAGAACATCTTTTAAAAAAAGAAATGTCTTTATTTGCAATGCCCTACTTAAAGAGGAAGGTGAAATCTAACAGCATGAATGTTTGTAGGGTTCAGGATGGCTGAACTGCTGTGTTTGAGATAAAACAAGACTGATTTTACTCCTGCAGGGATGGGACAGAGAAGAAAGGAGGGAGAAGAAAAGGAGGAGGAGAAGGAGGAAAAAGCGGTTAATGTGCAGTGTTCATATTGAAGTCGTTTTACCGAAAAATAAATATCAATTCTGTCTCCCCAGGGTCATCACCACTCCCAAATCTTCAGTTAAATCTACCAGGCACATAAGTTACCTGGTGGAAACCTTTTGAGGAAATTAAGAGAAGCACAAAGAGTCACATCTATGTCTACGTGGTAAGGAACCGAGATAACACTTACAGGATTGTGCACTGGGTCACAAATACTGGGACAAAAACTTTCCATGCCAGAAAACAAAGATCCGGTGGAAATTTGCAGAGATCTAAGAGACTGCCACAGGATAAGATATTTGAGGTTTGAACCAACCTTTTCTATATCTGAAGGAGGAGAAACACTACAGCTGATATCTGACTGCCACACACATAGGCATCTTGGGCAATAGAAGCTAAGGAACCCTTTGAGAGATCCTTCAGCCTGCAGGAATATGTTTTGAAGCTGGATTTTGCTGGTGTAAATTATTGATTTGGGCCCATCTGAAGGACAAACTACAAAAACATCCATAATAAACATGCTGGTTACTCCTATGAGTGAAAATCTACTGCTTGACTTTTTTAGAAGATGACATAAAGGGGAATAAAGGCAGCAGTAAGGCATAAATTTATAGAATACGATTCTAAAAATAAATACAGTTGTAAAGATTGACAGAATAACAGAAGAAAGGGTGAGAGAAATCGGCCTTACCACTCCTTTGAGTTAAGCATTTCAGGTCCCCAGAGTATTTAAGTTTTCTTTTCCCTTTCATATATGTCATTTGGACAGCTTTTAGGTAGAGCTATTTTAAACTGACATATTTCATGATAGGCTGAGAGCACCATTCCTAATGCAGAGCATATCCCTGGTGTAGCTTCATACCATCATACATGACCTCGAAGAACTCAGCAACTGCTGCTTTCCACAAAGGAAAACCTGCAGCGAAGTATTTTCCTAAAGGTTACACATATCAAACTTGGTTGAATAATAATTAGAAAATCAAGTATGGTGATCAATCCACTTTAATGAATCTGTTTCAAGCTTCTCCAATGTTTAATTATATGAAAACTTGCCATAGACCCACATTCCTTCTGATGCTATTCTAAACCTGGGATAGAGCCAGGGTAAGTCCATATCAATAAATAGACTAAAAAGGAGTTACAATTACTTAAAAAGATTTGTGCAGAAACTTCACCACCCACTTACAGATCTATGTAAAATCACTATGTCCTTAAAATGTCCTATAATCCCACAGTAGCATTTGCCGTGAATTTCCTTCCCAGAAAACCTCTAGAAACAACAAAAGAATAAAAGACCTGATCACTGGCCTTTAGAAAAGATAAAATTGCACCCTGTGTTTTTCACTACACAATCATAGGTCTTTGCTCAAGGTCAGGCATTTCCCTCTGCTCTTGATGAGTTTGCTGTAATTGCAGTTGGCACCACAAAAGCAGGTGCCCTGAGAGCTCCAGTGCTTTTCAGCTGGGAAAAAAGGAAAAGAGGCTGAGACTCCTTTGTTGTGTCACAGCCCTCTGATTTTAAAATATCTGCGATTTGGAAAAAGAAAGGACACATGTAGAAAAAGAAAAGAATACTCTCCCAAAATATTAATGCCATCTGATTCATCACGCCCAGGCCAGCTAAAGTGGTTTCTGTGCATGCTACACATGAACTCAAATGGTACATCTGGCTCTCTGACAACATGAGAAAGACTAGGTACAATCTGGAAACAAAATGACAACCAAGGAACATAGAAGTTAGATCAGAAATGACTCCCTCACCAGATCCCGCACATCTGCCTCAACTGATTTAAAGAAAACATCATGACGAGAAATCCAAAATATATAAACGTCATATTATTATGCCATTTCTTACCATGTGCCAATGTACCATTTAGTAGACTGAAGATTTCTAGGCAGAAAATTTATGAATATTCTACCATCTCTCACTCTTCTAACTCTATTCTCTGCAATCCCTATGAACTAATTTACCACCTTGGAGTACAAATAGGACAACGTCTTCAAATAATCACTCAAACTCTCACCCGTCTTATAATCACAAGTGTAGATTCCCTTCTTGGAGCCCCCATCACCATCTAGAATTATCTACGTACATAAATTATCTAAGTACTTAAGCATTGTAAAGGGAATATTTCCCTTTACAAAAGAATTGTGAAATCCCCTTTACAATGCTATGAGTACAAAAAAAATAGAAATTCCACCAATCCACTACCTCTGGTACATATGGTGATGCCCCATACTCACAAACACTTGCTATTGTCTATTTTTTTTTGTGATAGCCAACCTATTGTTGTGGGTGAAGCAGCATCTTGCTTTGTTTTTTATTTGCATTTCCCTAATAGTAAATGATGTTGAACATCTCCCTGTGTGCATAATGGCCATTTGAAAATCTTCTTAGGTAAATACATATTTAAATCCTTTGTCCAAATTTTAATGTTTTGTCTTTTTATTGTTGAGTTACAAGAGTTATACATTCTAGATGCTAGTCCCTCATAGATATATAATTTGCACATCTCTTCTCTTCTTCTGTGGGTTGCCTTTCCACTTTCTTGATGTTGTTCTTTTAAGCACAAAAGCTTTTAATTATTGCTACAGACTGAATGTTTGTGTTCTTCCAAAATTTCACGTGTTTAAATCCTAACCTTAAATGTGATGGTATTAAACCGTGGGGACTTTGAGAAGTGATTAGGTCATGAGGGTAGAGCCTTCATAAATGAAATTAGTGACCTTACAGAAGAGAACCCAGAGAGCTTTCTCAACCTTCCCATTATGTGAGGACACAGTGAGAAGTTAGCTATCTATGAAATAAGAAACATATCCTCACAAGACAGTGAATCTGCTGGTGTCTTGATCTTGGACTTCCTAGCCTCCAGCACTGTGAGAAATAAATATATGTTATTTATAAACCATCTAGCCTATGGTATTTGGTGATGGCAGCCCAAGTAGACAAAGACAATTATGATGAAGTCAGCTTCTTATATTTTTTATTTAGTTGCTTGTGCTTTTTGCTGATACTTTGTTGAGGATGTTTATCTATATGTTCATAAAGAATATTGATCTGTAATTTTCTTGTGATATCTTTGCTTGATTTTGGTATGAGGGTAATATTGACTTCATAGAACACATTAAAAAGTATTCCCTCTTTTATATTTTGGAAGAGTTTATAACCACTCTATAAAATTCACCAGCGAATTCACCATCAGGCCCTGCTCTTTTCTTTGTGGCAAGGTTTTGATTCCTAAGTCTCTTGTAGATAAAACATTGTTGGATTTTTAAAAATTTATCCTGCTAAATTCTATCTTTTGATTGAAGTGTTTAATCCATTCACATTTAACATAATCACTAATAAAGTAGAATTTATAACTGCCATTTTGCCATTTGTTTTCTATATGTTTCATGTCCTTTGTTCCTTTATTTCTCCATTATGGTCTCCTTTTGTATTAAATATTTCTAGTGTGCCATTTTAATTCCCTTGGGTTGGTTTGTTTTGTTTTGTTTTGTTTTTTACCTATTTTTTAGTTATTTTTTAGAGATTCTCTGGGGATTTCAATTAATGTCATAAATTATAGCAATCTATTCAGATTAATGCAAACTTATTAAAACGTTATTCCTTTTAGCATAATTCTCTCCCATTCCATTGTGACATTATACATAAAGTACATTTTTATGCATTGTAGGACCACGAATACAGACTTATTGCTCTGTCACTCAGGCTGGAGTGCAGTGGCGCAACCTTGGCTCACTGCAACCTCCACCTCCCATGTTCAAGCGATTCTCCTGCCTCAGCCTCCTGAGTAGCTGGGACTACAGGCATGTGCTACCACACCCAGCTAATTTTTACATTTTCAGTAGAGACAGGGTTTCACCATGTTGGCCAGGATGGTCTTGATCTCTTGACCTCATGATCCGCCTGCCTTGGCCTCCCAAAGTGCTGGGATTACAGGCATGAGCCACCATGCCCAGCCACCCTCCCATCATTTTTAAGTACACTTTTTAGTGGGTTTAATATCTGACTTAGTATGTACCTGGTTGTACATCATTTCTTAACCTATGACAACTAAAAAGCTATCAGGATCAAACTGAAAGGACAAACATTCCATACAGATCAATAAAAGAATCCATCTGATCAGCACTCTCCACTCTGTGTAGACTATGAAAGTTGTCATGCTTCATTATCAGAGTCATACAGCATGTGGTCACATGCAAGCAACTTCTCCCAGGCCAGAAAACCTGCCTTATCCCTTACTCTCTCATTACTGCTTAATTCTTTTTAAAAACATTTTTTATAATTTTTATCATGAAGTTAAAATATTAAATACACCCCAAAGGTGAATGACAAAAAAGCAAGGGTTTACTGCCCCACTCTTTGGAGTGAACCATATTCAACAATTTATGTCTTAAGTTCTTCCAAGGATTATCTTCATTTGAAATAACATGTTTATACCATGAATTCCTCATTTATCAAATTTAGGTATCACTTATTTCCTCATTGTTATGATAGATAAAGATTTATTTCATTATTCAACTCTAAACCTAAAAAATGTTGATGCTTATGTTATTATTTTTAGTTTTTCTGTTGGCTACCTTTATACGCTTAGATCATTAATACGGTGGATTATTTTTCCACCAACCAGAGATGGAATATCTCGCTCCCCATATATGTAAGATAAAGATCTCAATAATCTTACCATTCCTCCACATTTCCTTCCTCTTTCTCATTCTCTACCTCAATCAGAATGCTTTTCCATCATCAGGCTGGAAAATACTTACATTCCAATCTAAAACATTTATATTTTGCATCTAGTCTATCGGTTAACTCTAAATGTTGAAAATCAAGACACCATGTCTCCCTTGTTATTACTCTCTTATCCAAAGCGTAGCTAAATGGTAAGCTATGGTAAACATTTTCTTCCCTGACATTAAATTATCTCTGTGCCACTTAAAGAGCAGTGCTTCTAATGACAAGGTCAAATAAGTCTTCTGCCTTTTCCTCTCCCTTTCCCATCCCCGCTAATTGCTCAAACCCTGGCATATCTGAGTTTGTTACTTGTGTGACCTAACTTTCTTGTACTTCTTCAAAAATTAATTTTGCCTTTTATTAAGATTCTGATGGCCTTAAACCGTAAGTCCTACAGTACATTCTCAGCAAATATTTATTAAAACTGAATTACTTTGAATTACCAGTCTATCCCCACTAATAAATAAAATGTTAAAATATTGTCATTTCCTAGGGATTTTATAAGTGATTACTGGCAAAAGAAGAAAAGCATTATTCGATATGTCCCTTTAGGATAAATTCCAACCCAATCTTTAGCGGTGCTAAGTTTGCTCAATATTTTTGTGGGCCATATTATTCCAGGAAGCATGGCTTCCAGAAATCACAATGACCTTACTCGATAATTGCTCTCCCAAAAGAAAATAAATATTTCGTTTTTTCATAATTGTGCTAAAATTGTTTTATCTGACAAGTTCAAAATAAAAAGCATCTGGCTTCATTAAAAGAGTTTACCTAAGGTGTTTGTTCCTAAAGGGTATGCACATAATGAAGAATTACAATACTCAAATCTAGAGAAAGAAACAAGAACCCATGAGCAAAATATTGACAGTGATAAAAAGAAATGTCACTGAGAGAAACAAGCAGCCTTATTTATCAAGACAGTGAATAATTTTCAGCAGCCTTCTAAGCCAAACTTTATAAAGCCACCCACAGCCTTTCCTGTTTGAATATGTACCCCTGCCCAGACTTACGGAGTATGGATTCTAATCTAGGTGTTTGGACCCCTATAAATTAGCTTCAGGATGTTGGTGAAATGCTTGTATCTATACAGAGTTTTTTATTTATGATGTTGCTGGGTCAAGAATTTACAGATTTAATTGGATTTGTAAAGTGTTCTAAGACCCCAAAAACATTGAGATTACTCCCACATATTAAACAAGCTATTGATCATTGTGTTGATAGGCCAATCCGTGAGCAAATACACCTAAGACTTCTTCTGCAGAAGCACTACTAATTTCTCACAGCCACACGTAACATCTCTTTTTACTGACTTCTTAGTCAATCTGCCACCCTAGATACTTCCGTTTCTTTTTTTCTGATGTTATGCCTATGAGAAATCACATATGGCCTAAAGAAAATTAAAAATGAGGCCTACACCTTCTAAATAGTATTTGCATAAACCTCAGAGCCATAGGGTAATAGCAAACCATCTGCCAAAAAATTTATAGAAAAAAAAGTTTTTAAAACATCATAACCCTCTAATCTACTCTGCTGGGTCCTAGAGAACAAAAAGTAGTAGGTGACCTAGACTCTTACACAGACACATGCATTCGCCATATTGGGAATAATACATTTCATGGAAAAACAGAAACCTGCCTCTCTAGTGAGGTTTCTAGGATCTACAGCTCTGAGGCATATTGCAATATCCCTGCCAAGTGATGAAAACTAGCTTCACTTTGAGCCCCATACCATTAAAGAAAGAGTCACAGTTATCGGTGGGCCTCTTTGAATTTTAAAAGTAACATACATTTCAGTGTGCTGCTCTAACCATTTCTGTTGACTCCACTGACTATCAGCTTAAACGAAGCCAAGGGGAAATAGAGGTAGTCCAGCTGGTTCAACCGTGACACCTGACCCTTATGATCCAGAAGACCTAATGGGGCTTGATGGGTCTACAACAGGTTATGATGCTTCATAGAGACTCTTGTAAGATTTGAATGACGACTCCTAGATTTTGAGGACAAACATGCCCTTTTCAAGCCATTGTCCTTTTGAAAAACATGTCCTTTTGAATGAAGACCCAATACCTCACTGTGGGACACCAGTCAACCATTTAACTTCTCCATATAACATCATTAAGTGCTATCTAATCAATGGCACCCCATAATCTCAGGCACATTCAACAAAGCCTAACCAAATCAAAACTTAACCATGACCAAATGATTGATACATATCAAATTATTGGTATTTATGTACATATATATGTATATAGATAGAGACAGAGCTAGAAATAGGAGGGAGACACAGGGCAGAGGAAGAGAGAGAGAGAGAGAGAGAGGGAGACAGAGAGAGCCAGGACAGATCTTAAAAGCACAGGTCATATGCCTGAGTACGTGGTTTACACTCCCTGGATACTCACTCACTCACTCATGCTTTCTGCCACCTCCCTCAGCCCTCACTATGACCTCCAATGGAGATTCCTCTGACCAGTGATCTGAAGGAAGGAAAGGTGTAATCTTGGTATACAGACAGGTCTAGACCACAGTTCTACACCATGCTGGTGCCAACCAGAGGTGGACTATAAAAAATTTTATAACCCTACTTATGGTTGGTCATGAAAGGCAACACCCTGTGAGTGGAAGATTGAACCAGATATTATTGACCTTCCACTCAGCAAGTTCTGTTAACAACCTGAAAACATGAATGGCTTATAAAGGTTGAATTTTGCTCACTGTATTGTTGGCTCAGGTTAGCTGGAGCTTTGCTCTACATGCTTTTCAGTCTTGTATTTAAAATGAAAAGAGCAGCCACTATCTATGGCATTGCACTGTGTCAGAGGGGGAAAAAAAATGAAGTCAAAGCTCCTATGGTCATCTAATGTTTTGTTTGGGCATGCCTAATATTATGTCTGGTTACATTCCACTGGCCAAAATAAGTAACATCAAGAAGCGTAATCAATGGTCTCTACAGCAGGCTATATTGTCCTTTCATAGGAAGGGCATGTAGATAGAAAAAACAGTATGTGCTACAACAATACATATCATTGTTCACTTTTTCTAGAAAGACCGTTCAGTGTATGGTGCAAGCCCAATTCACAGGGAGCAGCTGATAGTGTAGCTGGATCAAGATTGGAGAATTGGTACAAGAAATCACGAGGAAGAACTATGTATGTGGACTTCTCAGAATGGACCCATAGTGGAGGATATTTATGTTCCATACGAATCCTGGCCAGAAGGCTTTACTGTGGAGCAAACTCAATCAGACAACGTATCTAGTGCATGTCAGTCGACCTCTGTCTCCAGCCAGTGAACTCATGAACTAGTGGCTATGGCAACAGAGACAGAAGATTCTCCTCCGTAAAACTCAACTAGGCACTACCACTGTTGAGTGCTCAGACAGCCAGCAACACCAAGCAGCCCTATGTCCTGTTATATAAGACCATTTCTCTGGGTTGAGGGCAACCAGGTAGCTATGTTGTAACAGACTGATTGCACTGGCCTCTTTCTATCAAGGCGAGCACATTGACTTTTTTTTTCTCACTGGAATAATCACTATTTCTAGATTTAGATTTGCAGCATTATATACTAACAAGGCATCATCACAAATTGTTTCTGCAGTTTCCCGGTAATTTTAGACTCTGGTTCTCCTCCCTTCCCACTGATTCTGTGGGAATACACATATCCTTCTAATAAATCTCCTTTCAGCTCAGAGCCAGTTTCTGCTGTTTACACCTCAGAATCAAGACTGAAAAACAAAGTCCTTGATATTTCTCACAGTCACTTTCCTTATGAAGTAAAGCCTTAAATTCTCAACTTCTCCACAAATAAAGAAGGAATCTTCCTGTCTCTTAGAATTATGGGTCTGACAGCCAAGCTACAATCAGATTAATCCAAGAGGAATTTCTGAGAGATTCAAGTTTAGGCTGCCTAGGCAAAACAGTGGTCAAGTTGAGCAATTATCCATTGAATTTGCTGAATGTAGGCAGTAAATCTCAGTCATTCACTTTATCAAATGCTTTTTTTAAACCATTATATATTTGTGTGGATTTTCTGCCATCTTTTCTACATATTTCATTTTTTCTGCCTAAAATAAGTGAAATTAGGCAGCTCAACTTAAAATCTAGCAGTTACTGCTAGCATATCTAACTGTTTTCTCCAGACATCTATTCTGAGGAGATGTACGTCTAGCAGCTTGTTAGATACTAAAATAGAAAAGAATTCAGGCAACTCCAGAGCAACTTGTGGCACCTGTCTGGATCTCCTGGATGGCTTTTTAAAAATGTTTTTTTGCTGCATTCTCCTGCCTGTGTCAAATTTCCATTAACCTTGGTATAATACCTGGGTGAAGATAGATTAAACTCTAAAATTTTAATGAGTTAATACAACCAAGTTTCATTTAACTTGTTATTTCATTCATCAAATATTTTTTGTAAGACAGCTCTTCATCATGCAGTGCCACTGAGATCCAGAATGCTCATCTTTGTGGTTTCATGATCTCAGTATACAACCTCCATAATCCTTTGGCCAGAATAAGTCATGTGTCTTCAACCTAGCTGCTGGGGAGCCTAGGAAATGCTAGAGGAGCACTATCTCTGCTCCAGTTAAAAAGAATCAGATATAATTCATTTTTTCTAATATTGAAAAAATTATTTTCTTTAGTAACCAATATACTTCTGACATTACATATGCACTAGAATACTATAAACTTGAGCTGTATACATCAGCCTTTCCTCAAGATTTCAATTCAGGAAAATGCGAAGAGACGATAAAGAAATCAAACAATTAGCAACATCCTGTAATAAGCACAGTCCTGTTAAAAAGGTTACTATTAAAGCACAGTAAAGGGGAAAACAGGGTAAGCTGTGTGGACAAAGTGTTTTTCTGAACTGAACTTTTAAAGATCTGGTTCATATTAACCAGATGATAGAAAGTAAAAGAATGTTCTAGATAATGAGATTAGAATGTGAGGATATTTGGAAATCAGTAACTGTGAGATTATTTCAGAGACATGCTGGATCAGAGGATAGAAGAGAAAAAGTAACAACAGTTGAGTTGAAAGTAGTTTTCCCCAATGGATATTTACGAGAATTATGAATCCCCTGAAATTCTCCATGACAAATCCAATGATTAAATATGTATCATGATTGGGAAGCATAGATTATATTAACCTTTTAGAATGCTGAAGGTTCTAAGAAACCCTATGGCACCTAACTAAACCAGCTTGACCTTTTTGGACTGGTATTTACCAAACTCAATATGAAATCCTATTAACAGCTCATGGAATTCGTATTCTAGAAAATGCAGGTGGAGAAAATCAAGGAATAGAGATAGTTGCTGGATCAAAAAGTGCCTCATGTAAAGAGCTTTGTTTCTCCTCCTGCATGTTATTGGAACAGTGAAGGATTCTAAATGCAGTAAAAACTTTGAAGGTGTTACTATAGTGTGGTAATGTAAGCATGAAGTTGTTAGGGCTTAAACAGATGTTTTTTAAATTATGTCACTGAATCCACTAGGCCATTTGCTCAGGGTCCATAGTTTCTTCATCTCTGCATGTACACATTCCTAGCCCACGGGTTTGCACAAAGTAGAGTCTCTGTAAGTTGAAGAGCGATTGAGTGTAGCAGGAAGCTTTTGAAATGGTTCCGCAGGATCCTTGCCCTCCTGGCATCCATGACCTTTGTGCAGTCTCCCCATGAGTGTGGGACAGACCTAGTGACTCGCTTCTAACAAACAGAATATAGCATAGGATGTTGCTACTGTGACTGGGTTACAGAAGATTGTGACTGTCATCTTACTTTTCTCTCTCTCTCATGGGTATTGACTTTCTCTCTTGCTTGCTTGCTACAATGTTGTAAGATGTCTGTGGAGCAGCCCACATGGCAAGGAGCTCAGAGAAACCTCAATCCAACAAGCCAACAACTCATGAGGAACTGGAACCTCAGTGGAACAACAGACCACAAGGAATTAAAACCTACCAAGAACCATGTGATTGAGTTTGGAAGTGGCTTATTCCCAGTCAAGCCTGATATGACTGCAGCTTTGTAAGAGGTAGAATCCAGTCAAGTGTGCCAGATTTGTGATCTACAGAAATTATAACAAATGCATATTTTTTGAGCTGCTAATATGTAATTTGTTATGAAGTGATAGATAACTAGTAAATGAAATCAATAAATATCTCGTTTCCATCTTATGAACTTGATACTTATCTAATCTGCCTTTATCTTTTATGCATGAATTATACAATAACTGTGTGTGATGGCATGATCAGCTTCAATTGTTTACCTTTTCCTGTAAAACTGTTTTGCTCGTTCTATGTGACGTTGCTATTTTTTACATTAAAGAAGTGAAATAGATCTTCCTATCCCTTAACATAGGGTTTAGCTAGGTAACCTGCTCTGGCTAATAGAACAAGGCAGAAGTAACAGTGTCAACTACAAGCCTAAGTTTAAGAAGTGTGTAGGTTTAATAGTAAAACATTTAACATTTTCACTCAGATTTCCTTGCAATTCTGCCATTGCCATGAGGAGAATGTGTTCAAACTAGCCTTCTTTTCCCAAAGGGCAGTGAGAGGCGTGGATCTGAGCCACCTGGTCAAGCTGAGCCTCAATCTGCCACTACCAGACTATCCATCAGATCATGAACTAAATAGATGCTCCTTGATGGACATGACTGTGCCCATAGTTTACTGATATATTCTGTGTTCGGAAAAGGGAGATGGGAAACTTCCTGCTGAAGAACTGGTCTGATTAAGAAAACCCCTGATTCCAAACATTAGATCAAAGGAAAAGTATATAGCTGCATTTTCAGGCAATGTCAGTAATTAGACCAATGTTTCTAAAATCTGGGATTCCCAAATCTTGTTATTAGTAACTTGCTAACATCCTCAATATGTTATGGTAAAGAAAGTGGATTTCAGTTAATCATTTATCTTAATGAATTATAGAGAAGTATGAAGCTGTTAAAAAGAAAATCCCCTTCTTCCTTCAATAAAATTACTTTTTCTAGAGTTTCTGTTGGTCTGGTTGGTATGAAATTAATAGGGAACAAACTTTACTTAGTTTCCCCTTTCCCATTACTATGTTTCATAAATTTGACACTTTGGAGGAACTCATTAGCTCCTTTGGATTATAATTAGCTGGAAGCCATGAAAGTGCAGAGTGACTCTAATTCTAACAGATAAGTTTTATTTTTTATTAAATGTGTGGACATGGGGAGGAGAAAAGGGTCAATTAAAAAGAAATTTCGCCCATAAATATTTTATACATAGTCTAAGAAAAATCAATCTTTGGTGGACTGAATTATGTTGGAATCAAAGACTCCCATTTGAGCTTAATTGCCTTTAAGTTGTCCGAAATTACTATGGTTTGCATGTTATTGTTTTTCAATTTTTACCCCAGTATTTTTTATTAACTGATCTTCCAATGAGATGGCATTTCTTATTGCTCTGCTCAAATTGCCAAATCCCTTCTTAAGACAGCTGAACCATCCTAAAACATTTTATATAATAAAATGTAGCCTTTCTGGTTGTTCATACCCTGGCCAAATGCATCTTCATAAGCTATATGATTTTCAGATTTCTGTAGTACTGAGGGTAGAATATTTAAAAAGTCACGAAATTGGAAAAAAAATGTTTACCATTTCAATAACATGGCAAATTAAACCAGATTTAATGATGGTGTGGAAAAACCATTTCCTTGAAATACTAGTCTAGGCTTTAATTGTTGTCATTATCCCTCAGCAGGGAGATGGTATAGATTTCCCAGCTGTACCAGCTGCATGGCATGTTGGGACTAAGAGGAAGAACACACTGAGAGAATTTTGGGGTTTCTGGAATAAACAGAAATGCAGCTCCCAGGAAGGAAATGATCCAAAGAAGTCCAAATTGTAACAGAGACAAAGCAAAACCAAGCTGGATTTGCCACTGAGGAAAAATAAGAATGGGATATGCCATTGGAGAATGCATGGCAGAGAGGTTGTCAATGCCAGCTGCCGGGTTGGGTCTTTCCAAGTGTTCCATTAACACAGGACACAGAAAAGTAAAAGTGTGAGCCAGACTCCAGGTGTGACAGGATAACCTTATGAAGAATTAGCTTCTGTGTCTCATATTTTTCACTCCTTTTAGGAGTGACCTTACCATCCTCTTCAAATAGTGAGGAATAAGAAATTCTCAGATGAGGCCAAATAACAATACATCCAATGCTTTCTCATTAAATATTTAAAAGCTAGTGCAAGTAGATGCTCAAAATTAATGTCACAGATATACAATCAGACAGAATGGATCCTTGTCCCCAGCTATTTGAGCTGAGAACTACAACAAGACAGAAGGAGAAATTTCAGATGTTGGTCCATCTATGTGCCCCAATCTCTTTCCCTAAGTCCTAGAGGTGATGGAAGAAAGAAGTGATGGAATCTTCTAGGTAAGTTTGAGGAATAACAGAGCCAAGATAACTGTGCCTCATATTCCTTTTTAAAACCTGATAAGTGGGCTGCCTTAATAATATCCCTCATACAACAGTAACAAGGAATCAGTATGGCAGGGTGGCTGGGGGTAAAATCTATGGCAGGGTAGGTGCCAAACAGCAACCCTGGCTTTTCCATTGGCCCACATGCAGAACAGGTGAAAGTTCCTTATGCCCTTGAGAACAGCAGATGGAACAAACAAGAGCTGACATAAGTCCTCTCTAACCCTCTCCCCTCCTGCAAGAAAAACAATTGCCTGGGAATGGGAATGAGAAGGAAGCCAGGTGAGCAGTGCAGACTTAATGATTAGAAGCCATGGAAGATTCGGCATCTAAATCCTTTACAGGATAATTTTTATCTCTCAGTCACTTCATACTTGTTAAACCTCATAGAGATACAGCCAAAGGTCAAATTATTAAGGACTCTATAAGTCAGGTTAATTAGTTTTAACTTCATGCTTTAACTTTTTACTTATAGGCAATGGAAAGCCTTTGGAGGTATATTAGTCCATTCTCATGCTTCTTTGAAGAAATAACTGAGACTGGATAAGTTATAAAAACAAGAGGTTTAATTGACTCACAGTTCCACATGGCTGGGGAGGCCTTAGAAAACTTACAATCATGGTGGAAGGCACCTCTTCACAGGGAGACAAGGGAGAGAATGAGTGCCAGCAGGGGAAATACCAAATGCTTATAAAACCATCAGATTTCATAAGAATTCAGTCACTATTACAAGAACAGCATGGGGAAACCATCCCTGTGATCCCAATTACCTCCAACAAATCCTGCCCTTGGCACATGGGATTATTACAACCCAAGGTGAAATTTGTGTGGGAACATAGAGCCAAACCATATCAGAAGGCATAAGTTTTTAATCTTCTACAAATGACAGAAATCTAACTAGTATTAGCATAAATTGACAGAGGTTTCTCATTGTCATACATCCAGAAGTCTGGAAGAAGGCAATTCTGGCCTGGTTCAGTAGCTCAAAGATGTTATCGAGGATCCAGTATCTTTCTAGCTTTCCTGCTACACTATCTTGAGTTTGTGGCTTTCTTCCTGAAGGATGAATGCAAGACAGCTGTGAAGAGGATGAATGGATTAAAAAAAAAAATGTGGTGTATATACAGGTACATTTGGCCCTTGAGCAACATAAGTTTGAATTGTGTGAGTCTACTCACATCTAATTTTTTAAATAAATATGTTGGGAAAATATTTAGAGATTTACAACAATTTGAAAATATCTTACAAAGTGCACGGCCTAGAAATATTGAAAAAAAGGAATGTCATAAATGCATAAAACATGTCTTAACTGACTGCTTATGTTATCAGTAGTCAACAGTAGACTATGAGTAGTGAAGTTTTGGGGCAGTCAAAAGTTATACGCAGATTATCATCTAACCCCTGCATTGTTCAGGGTTCAGCCATATATACACTGGAATACTATTCACTAGAAAGAAGAAAATCCTACCATTTGCAACAACCTGAATGAAACTGGAGGGCATTATGGTGAGTGAAATAAGCCAGAGAATGACAAATACTGTATGATATCACTTATGTGTGGAATCTAAGAAAGTCAGACTCGTAGAACTAGGTTGTAGAATGCTGTAAAATGTAGGTGTAGAATGGCGACTACCATTCTAACAAACAGGAGAATGGTGGTTTCCAGAGGCTAGGGGGAGGGGACAAATGGGAAGATGTTGGTCAAAGGGTAAAAACTTTTAGTTATAAGATGAATATGTTCTGAGCATCTAATGTATAACATGGTGCTTATAGTTAATAATACTGTATGATAGAAATGCTTGAAATTTGCTAGGAGAGTGTATCTAAAATTTTCTCTCACCACATCAAAAAAAAAAAAAGAAAGAAAGAAAAGAAAGATAACTTGTGATGAAGGTGTTAAATAATTTGATTGTGGCAATAATTTCATAGTATGTATGTGTACCAAGGCATTATGTTATCTACCTTAAATATGTACAAGTTTGTCACTTATACCCCAATGAACATTGAAATAAAAGGGATAGTTGCAATACCTCCAGGCACAAAGCATGCATTCCAGGCAGAAAGGAGGTAGAAGGCCAAAAGGCAAAAGGATAAAAGAGTTTTCTCCTGGTGAGATATTTCATTTTTGTTTTATTTTCACATTCTGTCGTTATAATCATGACATTTTCCCTTGTTTTTTACTGAAAAATTGAAGAAACATTTAAACTGTTTTATTTTTCTTTTTATTTTTTCTGACATATTCTTATGGTATATAACTTATATACCATTAAATTGTACAGTTTTAGGTGTACAATTCAATGATTTTTAGTACTTTTATGGAATTATGCAACTGTTACCAAAATCCAATTTTAGAACATTTCCATGACCCCAAAAACATTCCTTATCCCCATTTGCACTCACTCTCAATTCCCACCTCCAGCCCCAGGCGACCACTAATCTACTTCCTGTCTCTATAGATTTGCCTTTTCTGAATATTTCATATAAAACAAAATATACAATATACAGTGTTTTTCTGTTTCACTTCTTTCTCATTACACAATATTTTTAAGTTTTATCTATGTTTTTAGCATGTATCCCTAGTCTATTATTTTTTATTGGCAAATAGTATTCCACCCTATGGAAATATCCATTCACCACTTAATGAACTTTGGTTTTTCCAGTATTGAATTTTCAGTATTGGGATATTTACAAATAATGCTGCAATGAACATTCATGTTCAAGTCTTTGTGTAGATTTATTTTGTTATTACTTTCAAGTAGACTCCTAGAAGTAGAGTAACTGGTTATATTGTAAATTTATAACAGGTTAACTTTTTAAGAACTTGCTAAATAAGTTTTCCAAAGTGGCTGCATCATTTTATATTCCACCCATGATGTATGAATGTTTCGATATCTCCACATTACTGATAGCCATTCTAGTGGCTACAAAGTGATCTCTCATTAGTGGTTTTAATTTGTTCATTTCTAATGCTGTGGAACATCTTGTTACATGCTTATTTGCAATTTGAGAATTTTGATTTGTGAAGTGTCTATTTAGATTTTCTGCCCATTTCTTGTGTTATTTGTCTTTTTATTGAGTTGTACAAGTTATTTATTACTCTGAATGTAAGGCCTTTATCAGATAGTAATTCAAAAATATTTTCTCCCAGCCTGTGGCTTGTCTTTTCATTTTTTAACGATGTCTTTTAAAGCAAAAAAGTTTTAAATTTTTATGAAATTGAATTTATCACATTTTTCTTTCTTGGATCTTTCTAGTGAAGCTTCATGTTTTTATTTAAAAAGAAGTTCCTCTCCAGTGATTTCTGCCTATGTCATTGCCCAGAACCCTGTTACATAGCCAACATTAGTGGCAAGGGAGTCTGACACTAACAAAATTTGTCCCGAACAAAATCAAGTCTGTTATTAGGAGAAAAAAGAAAAGATATAATGGCTATTTGGTGAGCAGTTAGCATGGACTGTCACAGGTTTTTAAGCAACATGATCAAATTCTACTTTAGAAAGTGTATCAGTTTCTCTATTGTCACAATAATGCTTTATAACAACTACCACAAAACTTACATGGCATACACAATAAATGTTTATTGTCCACGTGTCCACTGAGCTCTCATGTGCCTGGGGGTGGCAGGCTGTTGGCTGACCTAGGCCAGTTTCAGTGGGATGTAGTGACTCCACCCTGTTCCACAGGCCTCTCACTCTCCAGCAAGCTAGACTAGCCTTGCACTCGTGGAGATGGCAGAGGTACAGAAGAGCAAGGTAAACCATAAGGCCCCTGGAGGCCTAGGCTAAGAAGCAATATTCCCTCCCTTCTGCCACATTCAATTGTCCAAATCAAGTCATAAAACCAACCCAGATTAAGAAGAGGAAAAATAGGTTGATTCCCCTTTTCAGTAAGGAGAATTGCAAAGTCTCATGGCAAATACATGTATACAGGGAGGGGTGAAGAACGAGGGCCATGAATGCTGTCAATCTAATGTACAAAAAACTGAGCAAGCCTAAAGGTAAAAATACTAGCAAGCTTCCTGTTATAATAACCAGGTAAGAAGACAGTAATGTGAGCAGAGATAGAGCTTGTGAGAATGAAGAGAAACAGACCAACTTCAGAGGCATTTAGGAGGTAGTGATAAAGTCTTGGAGGTTGATTAAATCATGCGGAAGGGGAGGAGAACAGAAAAGGGGGAGGAGCAGTCAAGAATTTAGTATAATATTTCCTCTTTCCACTATTCAATGTTATAAAAGAGCATGACTAGAGGGAGAAAATAACATAGTAATGTAAGAAACTGTATAACACACACTTGGTTTTGCTAATTGTCAAAACCAACCCATTTTTATTTTAGTGTCAGTTTGATTTTACACTGATTTATTAGGAGTGTTGCAAGAGGAAATAATTTGTGACACATGTCTGCCACTGAGATCTAGTTTAATGAAGCACGTTATTCTAAACGATATACTATGGGTAAGGTGAGAAAAAAATGTTTTTCCAGAGCCATATGAATATGGCTTTCAGTTAATTCACCTTGAAAATTGCCAGAAATAAATTAGTACTTAACAAAACCAAGAAAGCCAGATGTCTGTCAGTTTTAATGGGGAGTCACAAAGTTTCATGACAATGGTGACACAAAAGAGCTGAAGGGGCCTGTGAATCAAATGTTGTAAGTTGTGAATCAAATAATACAAGTTTGTACATCATCAGAGATGCAGGCACAGACTTCACTGACAGTAACAATTCCAAGTCTTATAATCATGAAATATGGGATCCCACAGGCTTCATGCAGTCTTCAAAAATGAAGACGTTCCAGTTTGAAAACCAAAGCTAGAAAGCAGATATTTTGCTGAGTCTTGATAATAGTGTTCTCCAGTGGAAATTTCAAATTACATTATATATGGGGGGAAAACTGCCACTGGCCTGGGGCCCCTAACAAAATCCCCACTGATTTCATAAACAGAATAGGAAGAGATGACAGCATTGCCTGGTGAACCCATGTAAGGTGAGGGGCCTCAGCGCAGTGAAGGATGTGCTATACCTGAAAGAAAGAGAGGGATGAGATCCCCCACTCCAGAAAAACCCCACACACTTCATCACGCGTCCCCAGAAAAGAAAGAAGCCACAGTGAGAGGACAAATACGATATTGGTCTCCATGTTGAGGTCTCTAGTGGAATCTGCCAGTTGCTTACTCTCTGACTCTTTCATACAAGTTTTTATAAAACATCTCACTAATATCACTGACATCATGGATAGTGAGTTCTGCAGGTCATATGAGGAGACAGAGATAATAAGATGAACTCTGCCCTTCCTGCATTGAGGTAAGAATGATAGCAAGCTTCAGCAAGAGCTGATCATGTAGCAGGCATTCTGCATATTTATTTTATTTACTCGTCTGAATAACCCCAAAATGTAGGCACTACAACTGTTATTTACATGGCAGAGAAACTGAGATGCAGAAAGGCTATGTAGCCAAGCTCATGTGTCTGGAAAAGCTGTTCAACCAGGATTTGATCTCCTTCTACTCAGACCCCAAATTCCTTGCTCTTGACCATGCCTAGCGTAGAGTTTAAAAGAGAAGACAGAACATGGACAAAATCAAGTATGATTGGGTTAGACACACTTATCCTTCTATTTCTTTCTACATTCCCAGCATTATTCTAAACACTTTCCATGGTTTTTCCTTTAATCTCTTCAGTAATACCTTGAGGCTTTTGATAGTGTTATCTTTATTTTAAGGTGGGAAAATTGGAGCATAGAGAAATGAAGTAATTCACCCAAGGTCACATCTCCAATAAATGACAGAGCTGAGATTTGAACCCAGGGAGATTGGCTGTAAGAGTTTATGCCATCAACACCATGCTATGCTCAAAAGAAAAGACACAAGACTAGAGGAGTGAGTGATTTTTTCTGAGGCTGTAAAGTAGAAAAGTACGTGGGAGAAAATGAGTTAAATATTTGGTGGAAGATAAAGATGTGTGTTGGGTTTTAAAAAAGAGGTGGATTATGTGAAGGGAGGGTGAGGTTCAGATGTAAGAAATTCACCTAATTAGATTTCTCTCTGCCACCTTTTCTTTATTGGCTAGTGTCAGTATTATTTCCTTCATAGCATTTTATAGTTTATAATTACTTACCTACACATTTCCTCACTTCCTCGTAAAAAGACCATAAGGGCAGGTATGTGATGCTTTTCATCACCGTATACCCAGTGCCAGGCACACAGAAGGCACTCAACCATCATTTGTGAAATGGAGGAGGGAGAAAGAAGGAAATTGGCAAAGTTGGGAAATGGGCTGATAGTAAGTTCCACAGGAATTCAGAAAATATGGCCATGATTAGTCAAGGGGAGTTTTATGCAGTAGGTGAAATTTGAGCCAACTAATAGTTTTTAAAATAGATAATATTGCATTAATTCTGAGATTCACGTATTTTCACATTTCATGTCTCTGAAATTGGAGACTATATTTCAAGCAAGGGTGTATTTGAACTTAATTGGCATCATTCTTTCTACCTTAGATGATAAAATAACAGTCCATTTTATAATTGATGACATCTTAGATTTAACAAAATAATAGAAATGATTTGTCCGACTTCCCTAGATGGTACCTTTTGGGAAATGAATGGAGAAAATAGAGGCAGACTATGCAGCTCTTGGAAACCAGTCACATTCTAGAGTTGATAGGAGAGGCAGGAGGAGCTATAGTGACTCTCTGAGCAGAGGAGTAACCTCATCAAAATGATGCTTATAAAAAGAGGTAACCGGACTCAGTGTGAAACGAAGACTGGAGATGGAAGAGGACAATATCAGTAAGGGCAGCCTCGAGGTGAGGAGGTGGAAAGAATCATGCCCTGAAGTCAAGGACAAGAGTCCAATTCACAGCTGTGTCACTAACGCTGCGACCTGAGATGTCATTTTACTCTTCTAGGTCTCGGTGTCTTTGTTAATAAAATGAAAGGGTCAGAACAGAGCAACTCGAAGATGTCCCTGAATTTAAAAACTCGATGAGTATTCCAGGTGTGAGGCAGCAGGACCCTGCTGTGGGCTGCACACAAAAATATGGAACATGAGAGATGGACACAAGAAATATTTTGAAGGAGAAACAGTGTGTACAAGGGTGTTATGCTGGAGAAAGGATGGAACAATGCAGTATGTCTGAAGAGGAGGAAGAGGATGTGGAAGGGCAGAAAGGGACTGGATTGAGCAAGGCCTTGAGAGCCACGTTGAAAAGTCTGGACCTTATTTCAGAAGCAATAGGGAGCCACTGAAGTTCATGAGCTAGCGGGACAGCCATAATCAAATATTCGCTTAAGCAACATGGTCATTTCAGTTGCACTGCTGAGAGAAAATGTGAGAAGGACAAGACTAGAAAGAAGACCACCAGAAAACCATTAGGAGGATCCAGTTGGAAAAAAAAATGAAATAAAAGACGCACAAATTAGAGTGGAAGCCATAGGGACACAGAGAACTAGACCAGTCTCAGGACACTTGGCAGACAGAATTAGCAGGATTTGCCAAGTAATTTAATAGTGAGAAAGAAAAATAGTGATAACAGCTAATATACAAAGTATCCGCTACTTTTATTGCCTTGCTTTTGGTTGTTCTGGGCTGTCTTTATTTTTCATTTCACATTGCACGCTCCCCACATCTATACATCTGCTAGTCCACCTTCCCTTACACTCATGTCCTAGGGTTCTGAATCCACTACCATCATATTGGAGATACCAAATCACACCTCAACAGTCCCCCTTCCTAGTTGTCCCACTGTTTATTCCACCCCTTATTTCCCATTGCCCTCATGCGGTCTCACTTCTCTTGATCAATCCAAAGAAATAATAACCGTCCCAACAGTCCTGTAGCCCACCTTGCATGCCCTGCCCTCAGCACTCACCATCTTGGCATATATTCAAATCTTCTACTGAAAATGCTGTGACTCTGCATGAACGCAAGTCCAGAAATCAGGGAATTAATGCCTGGTTAACCCAGATTGGGCTCTCCAAGGAGCAGACTTTGAGATACAGTTCAGTGTGCAGGGTATTTTTATAGAAGTTCTCTTGGTATTGACATCCATGAAAAAGAATGGAAGGAAACAGAATAGAGCAGTGAGAAAAGTCATATTGTGATGCAACAGTCTTGGTCAACCCTATGGGGCTTTCTTGAGTTAGAGCTATCTCAGTGGTCTGAAATGGCCAGCCCATTATACACCTACCTTCATCCGTCTTTGGAATGTGTGGCACCCGTGAGGGAATAGTCTTGACAAGGAGGTTCTCTGCACCTGGGGCAATTAATGAGTGGGCTGACAGATGAAAATTGTCCACTTACAGCACCCCCACTAGCTGGGAAACAGGTAATTCCTTAAAAGGAAACCTGGGGGGTGTCTCAAAATGTCCTCCACAATGCCCCAGGGAACAAGCTTCAGTCAATGACACATAAGAGTTAAATAATAAATACCCCAGCTTCCTCACCTCTCAGGGTTGGAGCTGGTGACCAGATAATTCTAAGGCATAATCTAGATCATGTCCCAGAATACCCAATTTCCCAGGGTGACAGCATGCTCAATATCACACTACTTATTAGATTCCTTCCTTTACCCGCCTCACTTCCCCACTCCCTTCCTAAAAAGACTATGTATATTTGGATCCTTATCTCAGTTTTTTTCTGAAAGAACTCACCCAAAAACACCCCCCAAAACCTTCTTTACTCATCTGATCTACATGATAAAAGCAAGCTATTTTTTAAAGGAATGACCTATATCTCTAGGTTATATGCCCCCCTTTCATTGCAATTGATATATATGTTTTTTTCATTGAAACAGTTATTCAAGGTAGTTGTGAATAACCTTGATACATGTTAATGCCTCAAAGATGTAGGCTGTTCACAGAAAGTGCTGATTTCTTTGCATAACGTTCATTGTTTATCAGAAAGCTCAAACCATTTGACAAGCAAACATCCTTAGCACATCTCTTTGACTTAATCAAAAACAGGTCAGTGAAGCACATTCCCCAGTCATAAACCCAGCCAACAATAAAATCAATCTTCCTTGAATGGTTAAGTCTGACACCTGTTTACAGTAGCTTGTTGGCTGCTCAAGTGCCCACATCTGCATTCAGTAGCAGCTACCCAGGGAGAGGTCTCCGTATACCTCAGAGATACCTGCTGTTGGCCTATTTCCACAGGCAGATATAATGAGAGAATAGCTCCTCATGGCAAAAGATGACAGATGGGCTAAAAACTCCCAGTGTGTTTGGTTGCTATGCCAAAGTAGCATAGCAGGTGGGGCATGACTACACAGACACCCTTAACCAAGAATAGCTTTTCTTTATCTGGAAGGGTGCCCTGGTTAACAGATACAGTAGTCCCCCCTTATCCACAAGGGGGTATGTTCTAAGACCCCCCAGTGAATGCCTGAAACCACAGATAGTACAGAGCACTACATATACTGTTTTTTCCTATACATATAAATCTATGATACAGTTTAACTTATAAGTCAGGCATAGTAAGCGATTAACAGCCTAAAGTAGAACAATTATAGCAACATGCTATAATAAAAGTTATGTGAATGACTCAATTCTCTCTCTCTGTCTCAAAATATTTTATTTTCCTGTGCTCACCCTTCTTCTTATGATCCATCAATCTGATAACCAACTCAGCTACTAAGTGACTAGTGGGCAGGTATCATACACAGCATGGTTACCCTGGACAAAGATGATTCTCACCCAAGGAGGGACAAAGTAGGACAGCATAAGATTTCATCATGCTACTCAGGATGGTTTGCAATTTCAAACTCATCAATTGTTTATTTCTGAAAATTTCCACTTAATATTTTCAGACCATGGTTGTTCACAGGTAATTAAAATCTTAGAAAGCTAAACCATGGATAAGAGGGAACTATTATACATGTGGTAAGGAAAAATTGTTATTTTCCTCATTTCCTTTAACCTGCAGCCTTTGACCTTTTGGTTCCATTTGTGGAAAATACCTGGCATTTAAGTTGAAAGGTCAGATATCATAGCAAGGCATTAAATAATACAAGCAAAAAAAAATGTTCCCCCACATGGAAGAGATTTTTGTTCTCCCTGAAACAATGATTTGGGTGTAGGTAGTTTATTTATAAAGCAACTCCAAGAAACACAAGTGGGAAGTGAAACAAGGAAGGAGGAAATCCAATAAATGGTGTGTTAAATAACTAGTTACCATGTGGGCAACTGGGGCTAAATCTTACAGGGAACTCTCTGAGCAACAGTGTGAAGCATTCTCAGAATCCTTCTACTGGGGACAAAGAGGCTGGGGCATTTATCCACCAAATCCCATCACCCAGTGGCAAACAGTGCCCACAGGGATGTCAATACCATGTAAGTCGAGCTGTACCTGCACAGCTGAGCAAGCTCTTTCATAACACCAAAAAATGTCCTCAAAGAAAGGAAGATAATGACATAGGTGCCGGCATGGTAGGTGGAAAACTGGCAGAGTGTCAGAAATTGGCTACGGATGCGGCTCAGGTGGGCAAGAGAATGAGGGCAGGGCATCAACAGTGCCTGGTGTAATATGCTTCAGAGTTCAGGGAAGGCAGTAAAAGACAGAGGCATAGGAAAAGTAAGGACATGAGATACTTGTGTGGCTCTCTGAGAAGGGGCCCCTCCCCTTGTCCCCCACTGGTCAAGTCCAGCACGAAGAAGAATGATTAATCCCCCACATAAGTCTTAGGGCCCAAGGAAAGAAAGAATCTGTGTTCAAGTCCCTCAAAGGTTCCTTGAATGCAAACAAAGACCTTGAGTTTCCCCACCTCTCATTAGCTTGGAACACTGACAAAAGTAGAGCAAAAATGATGTCAGAGTGTGATTTCAGGAAGCACAAAGGCTAACACAAGGTCATGAGGAGAAGAAAACAGTTCAAGAACTGGCCGCCAAGGTCGGTGGAAATGTGAGTATTTCAGCAAAAGTGGAAGGGTAGTAATGTCTGAGAACAAAGCTGAGACCATTGCAGCGGATGCCAACAAAAAAACAGACGCCAGACAAGTTACAGATTCCCCATCTAAAGTCACACACTTTGAAGTCCACAAAATCATAAATGCTTCTTCAGCGTATTAGTCTGCTTGAGCTGCCATAACAACAACAGACACACACACACACACACACAGACCAGACTGGGTGGCTTAAGCAACAGAAATTTATTTTCTCAGTTCTGGAGGCTCCAAGTGCACAACCAGGGCCAAGATGCCAGCTGATTCGGTGTCTGGTATAGGCATTGTTTTTTTTGGAAGGAGGGCTTTCAGTTGCCCACATTCTCATTCTGTCCTCACATGGTAGGGAGGGAGACAGAGGGAGACGAAATGGAAAATGGAGAGGAAAAGGAGAGACAAAGAGAGAGGGAGAAATCTGGTGTCTCCTGTATACTCTTCATAAGCCCTATCTCCAAATACAATGACATTGAGGGTTACAGCTTCAACATATGAATTTAGAAGAGACACAGTTCAGTCCATACATTCAGAGAGGAGAGGAAAAGGGAAATTGTCCAAATTGACCAAGGTTACATCTAAGATTATTATGTGTCTTAGTTTGGGTTTCTTCAAAAGGAGAGCCTGAAACAAGGATTTACGTGCAGGTGATTTACTTAAGAGGTGATTCCAGACAACAAGAGTGAGGGACTGGGGGAGTGAGTCAGGGAAGGAGGCAAAGCCAACGTAAGGGAATGCTGTTGAGGTAGCCATTGTGTGCCACAGAAGGTCAATTCCACTGGGACTTCCTGAAAGTCATAGAGAATTGTCCACTTCTGTTTGTCCCGAAGATGGGAAGCAGAGGCATTTAACCATTGATTCCCCTTCCCTATCTCATATTATGGGATGAGAGTATATACAGGCAGAGATTTACTACAAGGAATTGGCTCATGTGACTATGAAGGGCACCAAGTCTCAATATTTTCAAGGTGAGTTGGCAAGCTGAAGACACAGGAGGACCAAGAGTGTGGCTCCAGTCAAGGCCCAAAGGCCTGAGAATGAGGAGAACCATGGGGTTGTTCCAGTCTGAAGGCCAGCATGCTCAAGACTCAGGAAAAGCTGATGTGTTAACTGACAAACTAACACAGAAAAATCCAATGTACCAGTTCAAAGGACATCAGGCAGGAAGAATTATCTCTTCTTCCTAGATTCTCAGAGGAGGGTTAGACTTTTGTTCTATCCAAGCCTTCAGCTAACTAAATAAGGACTGCCCACATTAGAAAGACAATCTGCTTACTTCCTACTGATTTAAATGTTAATCTCATCCCAAAGTATCCTCTCAGAAACACCTGGAACAACATTTGATTAAATACCTGGGCACTCACAGCCCAGTTAGGTTGACATATAAAACTAACCATCATATGATCAGAATTGTTAATCCTTCTATACTTCTAAGCTACCTGTGAGTATAGATAGGCCAAGTGAGTACCAGCCAATGTTTGTGAATTTAGAGGGACCCCTGGGCAAAAAAGCAAAGACTTAGCACATAAACATCTCACTAAAGGATGGCATTTGGAAGTAAGTCAATGCCCTTATGGAATTACATACACAGCTAAGGTTTAAATAAGAATGAGGTAAAGATGATGTGATTTGGGGCATAAGAGTATCTTATGCATTCATGTTTTCAGAATTTATTGAGTTTGCTATTTTTCTGCCATTGCCAGAATAGAGATTCCAAAAAAGAGATATTATATTGAGTTGTGGAAACATTTAGAAAGCTACACTTTCTGCACACATTGATTTTGCAGTCTGGAATATTCATAGCCACCTTACATGTATAAAAAATCTTAACAAACTACATTAGCTTAATCAAATCATGGCAATCAATGAGTTGCTGCCCAATCATTTCATATATAATATGCTTGTCACTTATTTTTCATATTAATTTATCCATTGAACATTTATTGACTGTATAAGCCATTTTGTCAGCTGAGAGAAGAAAAGGTGGAAAAGATGAATTTTCTGCTCTCTAATAGTTTCCTCATTTCTGCCTTCAAAGTCAAAAGATTGATGTTATGAATACTCGAAGCTGTATGTTATTATGACTTCAGGCCTAAATTGGGCACACTGTCTTTGGATGGAGATTGGGAGGAAAAACAAATATATATCCCAAAATTGGAGGCCATAGACGTTCGCATGAGTTACATGTCATTTCCACTCAGTGGGAAATTCTATGATCTCAAACATCTAGGCATGCTCACACCTAGATTTATAAAGACATGAACAGATGCTTTTCAAAAGAAGACATTTATGCAGCCAACAAACATGAA